>JAAGEH010000015.1:28847478-28922500 GCA_011751065.1 Lasiurus cinereus | reverse complement strand
TAATTTTTTTATTAATGTATTACATGTGTACATATCTTCCCATTGCGTGCCCTCATGCATATTCTAACCCCCTAGTGTCTGTGTACATTGGTTATGCTTATCTGCATGCAAACAAGACCTTAGGTTGATCTCTTATCTACCCCACCCCTCCCTAACCTTCCTGCTATAATTTGGCAGTCTGTTTGATGCTTTACTGCCTCTGTATCTATTCTTTCGTTCATCGGTTTATAATGTTATTTATTATCCACAAATGAGGATATCATGTGGTGTTTCTCCTTCATTGGCTGGCTTATTCCACTTAGCATAAGGCTCTCCAGTTCCATCCAGGTTGCTGCAAATGGTAAGAATTCCTTCTTTTTAATGGCATCATAGAATTCCATTGTGTAGATGTACCATAGTATTCTGATCCCCTTATCTGCTGAGGGGCACATAGGCTGTTTCCAAATTGTAGCTATTGTAAATTGTGCTGCTATGAACATAGGGGTGCATAAATCCTTTCTAATTGGTGTTTCTGCTTTCTTAGGATATAATCCTAAGAGTGGGATTGCTGGGTCAAATGGGAGTTCCATTTTTAGTTTTTTGAGGAAACTCCATCAGAAAGATTATACACCATGACCAAGTGGGATTTATCCCAGTGATGTAAGGATGGTAAGTATCCACAAATCAATAAACATGATACATCACATAAACAAATTGAGAGATAGAAATCACATAGTCATATCAATTGATGTGGAAAAGCATTTGACAAAATCCAACACCCTCTCTTGATAAAATCTCTCCGCAAGGTGGGAATAGAAGGATCATACCGCAACATCATAAAAGCCATATATAATAAACCCACAGCTAACATCATACTCAATGGGCAAAAACTAAAACCATTTCCCCTAAGAGCAGGAATAAGACAGGGATGCCTACTCTCACCTCTCCTGTTCGACATAGTACTGGAAGTATTAGCCATTGCAATTAGAAAAGAAGAAGAAATAAAAGGCATCCAAATTTCAAAAGAAGAAGTAAAGCTGCCCTTATTTGCAGATGACATGATACTGTACATACAAAACCCGAAGGACTCCATCTAAAAACTAATGGACTTAATAAATGAATTTGACAATGTAGCAGGATACAAAATTAATGCCAAGAAATCTGTGGCATTTCTATACACTAATAGTGAAATTACAGAAAGAGAGACTAAAAAATCAATCCCATTTACCATCATACCAAAAAAAATAAGATACCTAGGAATAAACCTAACTAAGGAGATAAAAGACCTATACGCAGAAAACTATAAGACACTGAAAAAAAGAGATAGAGGAAGACGTAAACTGATGGAAGAGCACACCATGCTCATGGATTGGGAGAATCAACATCATTAAAATGTCCACACTATGCAAAGCAATCTATAAATTCAAGGTGCTACCCATTAACATACCAATGACGTATTTCACAGGCCTAGAAAGAACTCTTCAAAGATTCATCTGGAACAAAAAAAGATTGCGAATAGCCACAGCAATCCTGAGAAAGAAGAATAAAGTAGGTGGAATCTCATTACCAGATTTCAAGCTATATTACAAAGCAACTGTTCTCAAAACAGCCTGGTACTGGCAAAATAATAGACATATAGACCAATGGAATAGATAGAGAATCCAGATATCCACCCGAACCACTATGCTCAATTAATATTTGACAAAGGAGGCATGAACATACAATGTAGCCAAGACAGCCTCTTCAATAAATGGTGTTGGGAAAATTGGACAGATGCATGCAAAAAAATGAAACTGGACCACCAATTTACACCAAATATAAAAATAAACTCAAAATGGATACAGGACTTAAACATTAGACGGGAAACCATATAAATACTAGAGGAATCCTCAGGCAGCACAATCTCTGACATATGCTGAAAGAACTTCTTCACTGATACTGCTCCAAGCGCAATGGAAGGTAAAGAGAAAATAAACAAATGGGACTACATCAAAATAAAAAGCTTTCACACAGCCAAAGAAACCATCAACAAAACAACAAGAAAGCCCACTGTATGGGGAACATATTTGCAAATGTTATCACTGATAAAGGTTTAATCTCCAACATCTACAGCCAACTTACACAACTTAATAAAAGGAAGATAAATGACCCAATAAAAAAAATGGGTAAGGGACCTATATAGAACCTTTTCGAAAGACAACAGAAGGAAGGCCAAGAGACACATAAAAACATGTTCACAGTCACTAATTATTTGAGAGATGCAAATCAAAATGACAATGCGATACCAGCTCACACCTGTCAGAGTGGCAATCATCAACAAATCAACAAATGACAAGTGTTGACGAGGATGTGGAGAAAAGGAACCCTTGTGCACCCTCTCCAAATTTAACAATGTTTCTTTCCAATTACTTCAGCTGAATAGTTTTACCATACATAAAAATATTATTTTAAAGACATAAATTATTTAGGAAAATAAAAGTATGTGTTTTTTATTGACTAGAAAAATGGCTTGTAGTTAAATTTTATATTTTTTCAACCAGTTTATATATATATATATGAAAAACCTCTTTATAACATGTACTTTCATTTACATGCAGTATTGCCTATATTAGTAAACTAATCTTGTGCTGCTTAAAAATTATAAGTGTGTACTAGACTTCTTTGAACTATAAGCCCGCTGAATTATTTCTATAGGAAGCAGAGCTTGCTTAGTAGTGGAAAAGTTGTCTACCTAAGGTGAAAATTAGAGATTATCCAAATTGATTGGCCACAGCTTAGTGAACATATGTTCTCCTGAAAAGCTGCTTTCTCCTTCCCTAATATATCCAAAGGAGCACAAAAATAGATGGAAGGAGGAGGGATATACAACAGATTTTATTACCACTGGACAGAAAGCAGCAACTGTCACATGAAGCTAGGTTTGCCAAGCAGAAAAAAATACATATGTGTGGGGTTTTTCTGTGACTACAGATGATAATTTTTAAAAATAAAAAAAAACTTTCTCTATTTTAGATATCATATAAAATAAAAACATAATATGCTAAGTGTCCAGTCATCTGGTCAGCCATTCAACCAATCAAAGCATAATATGCTAATGACACATTAAGGCCACTCAACTGCTTGCTGTTACATGTACTGACCACCAGGGCGGCTGATGCTTTGACAAATAGGTTAGCTTTCTGCTGGGGTCTGGCTGATTGGGACTTAGTATGGTGGACCAGACATGCCCTGGAGCCCTCCTGCAGTCTCTGACCATATGGCCAACTTTCTGTGTCCCACACTAGCCCCAAACATGCACTGGTAGGGTCCCTGAGCCTGGCCTGTGCAGTCTTGCAATCCAGGACCATTTGGAGATGTGGGAGAGCCTGTTTCAGACCAATCCTGCAGGCCAGTCTGAGGGACCACACTGGTGCACAAATTTGTGCACTGGGTCTCTAGTATTCATATAAAGGTCAAATGCACACCTTTCTATTCTGCATATTATTGCTAATTCTAGCTAGCAGAATAAGGCAAGAAAAATAAAAAGTTACAGATTGGTAAAAGAAATAAATAAAGTTGTAATTACTTGCAGTTAATTGCTTACATAAAAGCTACATAAAAGCTATTAAAGAGTTTAGAATTAAAATACAAGAGTTAAGATGGTTTAGCAAGATTTCTTGATTTTAAATCAATTTTAAAAATCAACTGTTTTATAAATCCAGCAGAAATCATTAGAAAAATGAAAATTTTAAAAGATAAAATTTATAATAACAACAAAATATGAATTATCTAGGAATAAATGCCTTAAAGGCTATGTAAGAATTTTCATTGATAATATTAGAAAATGTTATTTAGAAGTATTAAATTAAATGTAGAGATAAATTTTTGATATAACATATAGATTGAAATGCAAATGATACCAAAATTAAACTCTAGGCATAATGTCAATACCAATCTCAATAAAAATCCCAAGAAAGACAAAAGTAGGAACAAAGAAAAAGTTCAACAAACAGAGAACAGTACCAATTATGGTATATATTAATACAAATATTGAAATAATTACTTAACATCAATGGTCTAAATACACCAGTGAAATAAAAGAGATTGCTAGTCAGTAAAAAAAAAAAAAAAAAAAAAAAAAAAAAAAAAGACCTAACTATATTATGTCTATAAGAAACCCACCTTATATAATAAAAGGGTAATATGCAAATTGACCCTATGGGCAAAACAACCAGGAATGACTGGTCACTATGATGCACACTGGCCACCAGAGTTCAGACGCTCAATGCAAGAGCTGCTGCCTGGTGGTCAGTGCGCTTCCACACAGGGAACACTGCTCAGCCAGAAGCCATCTCATGGCTGGCCAATGCAGTTGTTGGTGTTGGAGCCTCTCCCATCTCTGTAGCAGCTCTAAGGGTGTCTGACTAATGGTTTAGGCCCATCCCCCAAGGGTTCAGGGGGTGCCAGAGAGATGTCTGATTGCCAACTTAGGCCTGATTCCCCTGGGGAGTGGGCCTAAGCTGGCAGGTGGACATCCCCTGCAGGGTCCTAGACTGCAAGGGGGTGCAGGCCGAGCTGAAGCCCCCCACCCCCAAAGTGCATCAATATTTGTGCACCAGACCTCTAGTTTTTAATATAAAGACACATATAGATTAAAATTAAGTAGATGGGGAAACATATACCATGCTAACACTAATCAACAGAAAACAGAAGTAGCTATATTTATTTCAGATAGAACAGACTTTAGAGCAAAGAAAATTATAGGTGGTAGAGGCATTACATAATGATAAAGAGGTCAATTCATTTAGAAGATATAAATAATCTTTAACATATATACACTTATAAAATGAGTATAAAAATATAGGAAGCAAACATTGATAGAAATACAGAAAAAATAAATGATTCTACTATTACATTTGGAGAATTCAATACCTCCTATTCAAAATGGACAGATCCAGAAGGCAGAAAATCAGTAAGGATATAGTTAAATGCAATAGCACTATAAATCAACTGGATCTAATTGATGTATATAGATTATTTTAATTGACAATAGCAGAATACATGTTCCTTTCAAACTTAATGGAACACCAAGAAATTAGAACACATTCTAGGCCATAAACACACATTAATAAAATTTTTAAAAATATGTAAATCATATAAAGTTTCCTCTCAGAACACAATGGTGAGACACTCCACTTTATCCCCACTAAGTTCAGGAAAAAGGCAAGAATGTCTCCTTTCACCCCTCTTTTCAGTGTCATACTGAAATTCCCAGCTCACACAATAGAAAAAGAAGAGAAAATATAAAGTATACAAATTGAGAAAGGAAATATAATACTGTTTTTGTCTTATAATATATGACTGTTTAAGTAGAAAATTCTAAAGAATTGACAAAAATATCTGAAAGAAATTAGCAATTATAGCATGGTTGCATAATACAAAGGTAATATACAAAAGTCAACCACTTTCTCCTGTGGTATGAATATTTGTGCATCCCCAAACTCACATTTTTTAATTATAACCCCTAGGAAAATACATACTATTAAAAGGTGGGGCCTTTTGGGGGGACTAGGTCATAAGGACAGAGTCCTAATGAATGGGATCAGTGCCTTAAAAATGAGGGTCCAGAGAGCTGGATTGTCCCTTCTGCCATGCAAGGGTACAATGAGAAGACTGCAGTTTAGAAGAGGATCTTCACTCTGATCTCAGACTTCTGATAAGCAAAACTATAAGAAATGAATCCTTGTTGTTTGTAAGCCATAAAATCTGTTATATTTTGTTATATCAGCTCTAACAATCTAAGAATCTTTCCTAAATGCCAGCAATAACAAGTGGGATTGAAATTAAAAATGCAATGCCATTTACATCATCACCAAAATACTGAAGTACTTATGTGTAAATCTAACCAAATCTGTACAAGAACTATATGAGGGAAATAATAAAACTCCCTTTTCCTCTCTCTAAAATCAATAAAAATATATTTAAAAAATAAAAAAATGAGACAGTTCATAGATAAGAAGTCTAAATGTTATCAAGATGTCAGTTCTTCCCAATTTGATCCATACATTCAATGCAATCCCAACCAAACTCTCAGCAAGTTATTTTGTGATATCAACAAACTGATTCTAAACTTTATATGGAGGGGCAAAAGGTCCAAAATAATCAATACAATATTGAAAGAGAAAAACAAGTTGAAAGTCTGACATACCTGACCTCAAGATTTACTATAATGCTACCATACACAAGACTTTGTAGAATTAAAGAAAGAATACACAGTTATAGGAATAGAATAGAGAGCCCAGAAATAAAACCACATAAATATAGTGAGCTGACCTTTGACAAAGATGTAATGAATGGTGCTAAAAATCTAGATATCCACATGTAAAAAATATAAATCTGGACACAGACCTTAAATTTTCATAAAAATGAACTCAAAATGAATTATGTACCTAAATGTGCAACCTAAAATTATGTGACTCCTAGAAAATAAATTTATATGACCTTGGATTTTTCAATGACTTTTTAGATATAACAATAGAGGAATGATCCATGAAAGAAATAAGTAATAAGGTGGACTTCAATAAAATTTAAAATGTATGCTTTGCAAAGGACAATGTCAAGAGAATGAAAAAGCAATGCATAGACTGGGGGAAATGTTTGCAAAGACATATCTGATAAAGCACTGTTATCAAAAATAAGAAAATATTTAAAACGCAATAAGAAAGTAAATAACGGGCCAAAGGCCTCAATAAAGAATTTATATAGGTGGCAAATAACCATAGGAAAAAAAATGTTCCACATTATATGTCATAAAGGAAATGCAAATTAAAACAATAATGAGATGCCTCTACACACCCATCAGAATTGCTATAATGCCAGAAAACAGACAACAGTAAATGCTCATAAACATCAGGAGCAACAGGAACTAGCGTTCATTACTGTTGGGAATTTAAAATGGTACACATTTTGGAAGCAGTTTTGTAGTTTCTTAAAAAACTAGATATATTCTTACCATATGATCTATCAAACATATTCCTTGGTATTTAACCAAAAGAAGACCATACACAGAGATATATTTATAGCAACTTTATTCATAATTGCCAAGACTTAGAAGCAACCTAGATGTCCTTTACTAAGTTAATGGATAAATAAAATGTGTTATATCCAGACAATAGAATATTATTCAGCACTAAGAATAAATGAACTGTTTATCTATGAAAAAAAACATGGAAGAATCATAAATGCATATTACAAAGTAAAAGAAGTCAATCTGAAAATGCTACATGATGTATGATTCTGATTATATGAAATGTTGAAAAAGGCAAAACTATGTAAACTGTAAAAACACGAATGGTTACAGGGGGCAGGGAGGAATGCAGGATGAATCTTAACAAAGCAGAGGGATTTTAGAGCAGTGAAACTCTTCTCTTTGACATTATAATGGGAATATATGATACATGGCATTTATATGTGTCCAAACCCAAAGAATGTACAATACCAAGAGTGAACCCTAATGTAAACTATGGACTCTGAGTGATGTAATTGTGTCAATATAGGTTCATCAGTCTTTACAAATATGCCACTGAGGTGGTGTATGTTGATAATGGGACAGTTTATGCATATGTGATGAAGGGAATATAAGGGAAATTTCTATACCTTGTGTTTAATTTTGCTGTGAATCTAAAACTGCTCTAAAATAATTTCTGTTAAAATAAAGAGAGAGAAGGAAGGAAGGAAGGAAGGAAGGAAAGAAGGGAGGGAGGGAGGGAGCGAGGGAGGAAGGAAGGAAGGAAGGAAGGAAGGAAGGAAGGAAGGAAGGAAGGAAAGAAGGGAGGAAGAAAGAAAGATGGAAGGAAGGAAGGAAGGAAGGAAGGAAGGAAGGAAGGAAAGAAGGGAGGAAGGAAGGAAAGAAGGAAGGAAGGAAGGAAAGAAAAATTTAAAGCAACTATTGCCACAGAGAAGGCTCTAGTCCTTACAATACTGAGTTGAGACTCCTTGAAGGAAAAAACCTGTAAATGTTAGTGTAACCAGAGTAGAAAAGACCCCTCCTTTAGATTTTCATGTAACCACACAAAACTTTTAATGGTACACATATATAAGCAAGACATTTTTTTAAAAAAAAAGCATTTTTGCCAGTGGGAGTGTTGTGGGGCGACCCAGGTGGGACTCGAACCCACCCAAGAAAGACGACCACCAGACAGCCAATTGGAAAATTTAGGAAGCCTTTATTACGAACTCGAGTCCGGGCTCCTGGTTCCACTGACCCAGCAGGGAAGCACGAGAGCCCTGAACTTCCGCAGCAAATGCCTTCTATCCTCAGCGCAGGAGGACTTGGCTAAGCATTACTCTTTATCTAAACTCTGATTAAGCAAGCAGCTTGGAATGCAGATGTCCTTCCTAGGGGTGGTTTGTACGACCCTGTGGCTCCTCAGAGCTGGGTGTGCCTTAGGTACCTGGTGTTTGTGTACGAAAACCACCAGTTCCTGGTTTTACTGCCTCCAGGCCTGAGGTCACCCTGACCTTAATTCGACTCCTTATGGGAGGAACGCAGTCTGGTCCTTGCCCCTCCACAGGAGGTTCAAATATCTGTCCATGTATAGGATTGTTTATACCAGACCCATCCTTAAACCACAATAAAACCCAAACCCAGACCCCTTTCTCTGCCTATCAAGCAATTCTTAGTTCTTCTTGGGAGCATACTCTGTTCTCCTCAGAAAGCTTTATTATGTGAGAAATAACCTTTTCATAACCTCTTAGTGTATTTGTAGCTTCATTAGTTCTGACATCAGAAATAAATTTAGAGGTTAGAAGTTCATCTCATCTCTGTGGGTGACAACAATATGAATTAGGGAAATTTTATCTTTAGAGTAGCATTGTAGTTAAGAAATGAGGAACAAATGATAAAACTAAACTATCACTATATTATAACTCTTAATGAACTAATGGGTCAACTCATTGATTTGCTAACAATTCAAAATAACAAACAAATTATTTGCCTTTTGGTGTTAAACTCACCAATACTTCTTGAAATAATCTTCCAAAAATTAATCTGAACCTGATAGGTTTGAGAAATACAAATATATGAAATTCAAAGAACAAATTAAAACTTAAATTATGCCATGAAGAGGCAGTTAACAAAATTCAGAATGTGAGGTGTCGGAAACCAAAGCATTGTTCTCACTAAATAGATGAAAACAAGAGGCTAGAAGGCTGGTCAACCTTGAAGCTCTGAAAGGTCAAAACCAGCCACTCCCTATCTAATTGAGACAATGAACTTCCCCATCAAATAATCATGTCAATCCTGACTGATAAAATAATCTACTTGTTACTGGAATTGCCTGCTTCAGGGCAAAGGGTGTATCCCAAACCTAAATAAAAGGGATGGCAAGGCCAAAGGAAAGTGGCAGTCCTTTCCACTACAGGAAGGCTCCCGCCTGGCCCCCTAATATTGCCAAATTAATGTTTTCTAGTCTCTCATTTAGTTTTCGTGCAGCCTCCTTCAGAACCCTAACCCTGACCCTGGAACCCTGAACCACGCGGGACGTGGAAAGAGGTTCCCACATGAGGAATCTGTAGCACAAATGAACTGGCTTCCTTAATAAGTTTTTAAGGAAAAAATGAAAGTCTTATGGGGAAAAACACAGAAATTCAGAGGTTTGAAAGTTATATAGTCAAAATGTGAGGACCTCATTCAGAATCTAATTTTTAAACACTATCTAAAATATGAACCCTTGCCTGTACATTTGATGATATTGTAGAATTATTGTTAATATCAGGTGTGATAATTGGTTATGTGGTGATAATTCTTTAAGTTATTTTATATAGATGCAATGACCTAGTGTCTTGAACTTATTTCAAAATAATATGTAAATGCACGATAACATTCTAAAAAAAATTAAAAGCAGAAAATAATTTACTCAGCCTGATAAAGTATATCTACAAAAACCTACAGCTAATGTCATATTTAATGATAAGAAACTTAACACATTCTCCCTAAGATAAGGAACAAAGAAAGAATATCTTCTCTCACAACCGCTATTCAACATCATATTGTGGAAGTACTAACTAGTACAATAAGAAAATGAAAATAAATAAAATGTGTACAGATTGGAAAAAAATAAAACTGTCCTTACTCACAGATGATTTGTTTGTTTATGTAGGAAATCCCAAAGAATTTATTTTAAAAATCCCCATTGGAACTAATAAACAAATATAGCAAGGTTGCAGGACATAAGAGAAATATTAAAAAGTGTATTGCTTTTCTATATATTAGCAATTAACAATGAGTATTTTTAAAAATATATTCTATATAATCTTTTTTAATGTATTTTATTGATTTCAGAGAGAAAGGGAGAGGGAGAGAGAGAGAGAGAGATAGAAACATCAATGATGCGAGAGAATCATTAATCAACTGCCTCCTGCATGCTTCTCTCTGGGGATTGAGAATGTAACCCAGGCATGTTCCCTGACCAGGAATTGAATAGTGACCTCCTGGTTCATAGGTAAACACTTAATGGCTGAGTCACACCCAGCCAGGCAACAATGGGTATTTGAAATTTTAAAATATCATACCATTTACAGTATCACCAAAATAATGAAGTATTTAGGTAAGAATCTAATAAAATATGTAAAGTATCTGAATGTAAAAATTACAAAACACTGAAAAAGCTAAATCAAAGAAGAGCCAAATACATGGTGATATATTTAATATTCATGAATTTCAAGTTTCAGTATTAAGAGATGTCATTTATTCCCAACTTGATCCATAAGACTGTTAGACAAACCTCAAACAAATAGTGCTTACACTATTACAGACAACCCCACCCCACCGTCAGCCCCTCTTCCCTATAGCCATAACCACACTGTTGTCTGAATCTATGGCTTATGTACATATGTTCTTTGGTCAATCCCTTCACCTCCTTTCATTCATTCCCCCCACCGCCTCCCCTCTGACAGCTGTCAGTTTGTTCCATATATCCATGCTTCTGTTTCTATTTTATTTGTTAGTTTATTTTTGTTCATTAAATTCCACATATGAGTGAGATCATGTGGTATTTGTCTTTCTCTGACTGGCTCTATGTATCCCCTATGGATCAGAAGGGACTACTGCTAACTTGAAATTGTGGCCACACCACTTTGTATACAACTTTGCCATGTATTTTGACTCATGATTTAATTTGATTTTGTTAACTTACCTAGTTTTGTCCATCTTGAAGTCATCAATAAATCATCATAGGAATCCACTTACTTGCTTTTCAGGCTTTCAGAACCCTTACTTTTTTGTCTGGCTACAAATAATTTTCTGTTCTATTACTGAACCAGTTGGATTACAGAACCTGCTTTCTCTTGACATCTAGAAAACTTAGGATTCTGAAACTGCAGCTCACTTGGACAAGTGTTCCCAGTCTCTCCTACAAACTGATTCTCACAGACATAACATTTAGTATTACCTGTTTCCAGGACATAGGCAGAAGTTGTATTCCTTACATGGTGATAATGATGTTAATAATAATAGCAGGAGAATAATTATGACTACTTGATCTTCAGACCTGAACATCTATGAACTCATTAATAGAATTCCATATGACCAGACTGTTGTCAACACATGACTGAGAGAACATTATTATGTGATTTTAAGTTCTGAGGAAACATTCATGTTCTATTCTAGAGCAAAATCTAATCAATTGTGGTGATATCTCAGAAGTAGCCCCTTGCATTCTTCTAGATCCATAATTAAATCACACACAAAAAAGGTCTCTTTCATGCAATAGAATTTGAGTGGCACAGAGTAATCATGACTTTGATGTAAAGTGTGAATTCTGTCTTTGATGACAGTGTTAATCAAAATCAAGTGGAAAGATTGACCTACATGCTCATAACACTCTAGTTTATGTGTTAGTTTACTTGCTTATTGCAATATTCAAAAATATCCCTGATTGCTGTCAGTCCATAGAAAAACATTTTCAGGATTATAAAAGAAATGACTTTTTGCCCCTGAGATAACAAATTGGGTAATGCTATATTGGCACAGATAGTACTCAACTTTCCACTTCATTAGCCATGAAGGACAACACTTTGCACTGAATTTGGAGATTCATTACAATGGGTGGTAATCTGAAAAGCCATAATTCCACTACAGAAAACTTATCCATACTTGAAATTAAACTTCATAAGCTCTGATTACACCTTCCAGCTGAGTTTTGTGATATAAGGTGAATTTTAAGTAAATTTTAAAATCCCTATATTCAGAAACTGTTCCTCTGGGAACCTCTTTGGATTGGTATTTTATGGAGCTCAAATCAGGTCTTTTTAAGTAAATTAAAATTATCTCTATGAGTCAAAAATTGGATATAGTGTTAAATGAAGTTTCTGTTCACTACCAGTATCACCAATTCACTAATAAGAATGTATTGTTCCAATATTAACCTTCTAACTTAGCTTTATGCATTGCTCTTTCATATACCTCATTCATGATAAATCAAATAATGACACTTTTAGTATCTGTATACAGATCTGCTTGTGTGTGTGTGTGTGTGTGTGTGTGTGTGTGTGTGTGTGAAGAGAGGGAAGAATGGAGAGATTTAATTTAGTAACTACTATGCTAGCATTCAGATCTGCTATTTATTTCTTTTATATATGCCTTATACTTATTTGTTCTTCTTTTACTCTATTACTATCTATTTTGTGTTAAGCACATATTTTTTCTTTTTTTGTTTTAAATATATTTTATTGATTTTTCACAGAGAGGAAGGCAAAGGGACAGAAAGCCAGAAACATCAATGAGAGAGATATCGATCAGCCGCCTCCTGCACTCCGCCTACTGGGGATGTGCCTGCAACCAATGTACATGACCTTTCAGTCCCCAGACTGAAGCTCTATCCACTAAGCCAAACTGGTTTTGGCTAGCACATATTTTTCTACACAATTTTAATTCCTTTTTTATACCCTTTATTGTTTTCCAAATCATTTTATTACTGGTTTCCCTGAGAATTACAATTAACATATTAATATCAGATTTATACTGATTTTATTTCAAATGTGTATAAAAAATTTGATCCAATATAGTAACTCTCCCCATCCTTGTGTTATTATAGTCATATTAATTACATATTTTTATATTATAAGCTCATCAAATAGTATTCTATGTATTTTTTGCTTTTATGCAGTTGTCTTTAAAATCAAATAGAAGAAAAATATAAATAATAAATACTGTATTTTCACCTATGTAGTTACCTTTGCCAGTAGTCTATTTCTTTAAGTGGATTTGAGTTATTTCTAGTGTCCTTTCTTTTCATTCTGAAGGACTCCATTTAATAATTCTTGAGGGGCAGTTGTGCTAAAAACACATTCTCTCAGTCTTTTTTTATCTGAGAATAACATATTTTCTCCATTTTTGAAAGATGGTTATTTAGATATAGAATTATTGGTTTATTATATTTTTTTGGTTGTTTTAAAATGCCATCCCACTGTCTTATGAACTCTCTGTTTTCTAATGAAATGTCAGTTGTTAATTTTATTGAGGGTCCCCTATACTTGATGAATCACCTCTTTTGATATTCTCTCTCTCTCTCTCTCTCTCTCTCACTCACTCTCTCTCTCTCTCTTTTTGGCTTTTTACACATTCGTTCTGATATGTCTGTATATAGGTCTTAGTTTTCCTTTTTGAAATTTATTGAGTTTCTTTGATATACATACATAGAAACTCATGTCTTTCATCACATTTAAGAGATTTTGAACATTGATTTTTTAATATTATTTGTTCTCCGCATTTGTTTTTTATGATTGTATTAACAAAGTACCATACATCGGGTGGCTTACAGCAACAGAAATTTAGTGTCTCACAGTTCTGGAGAGTATAAGTCTGAAATCAAGTGTCAGCAGAGTCATGCTAACTAGGAAACCTATCTGAGAAGGAACCTTCCATGCCTCTTCCAGCCTCTAGTAAACTCAAATATTTCATGGCTTATGGAAGCATGCTGCCAATTTTTTCCTCTCTGTCTGCAAAAGGCACTCCATCTGTGTGTTCATCTTCCTTGTATCTCTGGATCCAAATTTCCCCATTTTATAAGGGTGCCAGTTATATAGAATTAGAGCCCACACTAACAACCTAATTTTAATTTGATGACATCAGTAAATATCCTATCTACACTAATAAAAGAGTAATATGCAAATTGGCTATAACTTCATGATGCCCACCAGCCAATCAGGAGCGAGTATGCAAATTAACCCAACAAACATGGCAGGTTAATTTGCATATGCTGGTGCTGAGTGGCTGGGCGGCGAGGTGGGATGCTTGCATCACTGATGCAGGCGTTCCACACTGCCCCAGCTGCTCTGGGCCTCTGGAAAGCATGGGAAGGTGGGATGGCGGCTCCTGCTGAAGCAAAAAGGCAGCTTTAGCCAGAGCAAAGGGGGTGCCAACAACCAGGGAAAGGAAGGCCCATTTTTGCACCAATCTTCGTGCATCGGACCTCTACTCTAAATAAGTTTACATTCTGAAGTACTTGAGATTAGTATTTCACCCTATCTCTTTTAAAGTAAGGCAACCCATCCTATAACATGTCCCTTTCTCTAGCATCGTGGAGATTTCTATTAAGTATATTCTGTGAATTTATCCCATAAATTCTTGAATTTACCCCATAAGTTTCTAAGGTTTTGTTCTTTTTTTTTTTTCATTCTATTTCTGTTTCCTAGACTAGGTAAAGTCAATCGACCTATATTCAAATTTACCGAATCTTCATCTTGCTTAAACATGCTATGAATCTCCTCCCATGAATAATTTCATTTCAGTTATTTTTATTTTAACCTCAGAATTTCTATTTGATTCTTTAAATTTTCTATCGATCTTTTTCATTTGGTGACATAATTTTTATATTTTCTTGTAAGATTTAATTTAGTTATTTGAATGTGTGTATATATATAATTGATTTAATGTTTTTGTCTTGTGGGGTTCCTTAGGGACCATTTATATTTATTACCTTTTATTTATTACAATTTATTACTTGTTCCCTCTGTATAAACCATATTTTCCTATTTCTTCATGCATCTCATACATTTTTAAAATAGAAATTTCATGTGCTATAATAGAGCCATTGGTGAAAATCAAATCCCCCACATGGGTTTTTTGTTTCTTATTTTTGTTATTGTTGTTACTGATTATTTAGTGTTAATTTGACTAATTATACAAACACCTTATTCCTTTTTATTTGTGGCTGCTGAAGTCTTTTAACTAACAATTGCACAGAAATTTCTTTCAGTGTCTTGAAACAATAGGTTTTTCAATCTTTGCCAATGGGCTCTGTGAGTATGTGGGAGATGATCTGGCACACAATTTAGAACACTGTTTTAATGTGTACTTCCTGCTTGTGTAGAGCCTCAAGGTCAGTCTGAGGTGAGAGATTAGGATATCCTCAGATTTTTCTTGGCCTCTTACACTGCCCTTCTTATACACATGACGATCTGGAGTCCCCCAAATCTATTGTAGTATTATTTATAATAGGCAAGACAGGGAAGCAAGCTAGGTGTCCATTGACAGCAATAAGAATATTTTACATCAATAAAAATATTATGCAGGAATAAAAATAATGTAATCTTGCTATTTTTGACCACATGAATGGATTAAAGGTTTCATGCTAAGTGAAGTAAGTCAAGCAGAGAAAGACATATACCATAGAGTTTAACTTATATGTAGAATCTAGAAACAAAAGTAACCAGAAAAGAAACAAAACAAAAAAGGGCTCATGGAAACAAGACCAAGGAATGGTTACCAGAATGGAGGAGGTAAAGGATGGGTAAAAGGTGTAATGGGAATATATTCAATAATATTGGGATAACTTTGCAAGATGATAGATGATTACTAGATTTAGTGGGGTGATCACATTGTATGATATAAAAGTGTTGAAAAACTATATGGTACACCTGAAATTAATATAACCAATATAGGAGTACATACCAACAGCAGTTAAATAAAAAATAAATAAAAACAGAAACAATAGAGCATTATGCTAAATGAAATAAGCCAATCAGAGAAAGATAAATATCACATGATCTCACTCATTGATGGAATATAATGAACAACATAAACTGATGAACAAAAACAGATCCATAGACAGAGCAGCATCAATCAGACCGTCAAACCTTAGAGGGAAGGTAGGGGAGGGTGGGGTAAGGGAGAGAGATCATTCAAAGGACTCCTTTGCATGCATATAAGCCTAACCAATGGACACAGGCAGCAGAGGGGTGAGGGTATGAGTAGGGGTGGGGTGGGGGGTAATGGGGTATAAAAACACATATGTAATGCCTTAATCAATAAAGAAATTAAAAAAAAATAAAATAGCTGAAACCAGTTTGGCTCAGTGGATAGAGCGTTGGCCTGCAGACTGAAGGGTCCTGGGTTCTATTCTGGTTGGGGGCATGTATCTTGGTTGAGGGCACATCCCTAGTAGGGGTCATGCAGGAGGCAGCAGATCAATGTCTCTCTCTCATCGATGTTTCTAACTATCCCTCTCCTTTCTTCTCTGTAAAAAATCAATACAAATATATTTTAAAAAATAAAATAAAAACAGAAACAATAGTAATATATTCTAAAAAATAAAGGTAACTTTCTTATCCCACACACATAAATGTCATTTTTGACTATTGATCAGTAAATACTTGGTAAGCATGAATTATATATTAGACACCAGCTCATGCATTTATTTGGTCACATTATGACTTTTTGTTTTATATGGGAGTATATCTTATCAATAAGTAAAAGTAAATACTAACTAGTGAATTCCTGAGAGAAGTCATATGCATTCTCAATATTAGGAACAAATAAAGTACTGAGATAAGATTTCTGACTTGGTTTCTAGGCTCAGAATTAGACCTTTCTGGAGAGGCACATGATGCAAAAATTGCATTAGAGAAGAGAGAGATTAAAGAAGGTAGGGGAGGGTGGGGGTTAGGGAGACAGATCATCCAAAGGACTTGTATGCATGCATATAAGCCTAACCAATGAACACAGACCACAGAAGGGTGAGGGCATGAGTGGGGGTGGGTGGGAGGGGTAATGGGGGATAAGGACACACATGTAATATGTGCTATACCTGAATGGAAAGATGTTTAAGGAGACAATAGGAGTTTAATAAGGGTAAAGATTGTTTATATGAATTTTGTCTTAGAGCATCTCAAACCAAAATGTATTCTTCCTCATGATTCTTGCTTGTTTTCTTCACAAATATTTACTATTGAAATGTATTTTCTCATTTCCAGCATTTCTGATCTTCTACCTCTATTCTCATCTTTTTAAATTAAATCTTTATTATTCAGATTATTACATTTGTTTCTCTTTTTTCCCCTCCATAGCTCCCCTCCACCTGGCTCCCACCCCTCCCTCTACCCTTACCTCCCTCCCTTTGACCTCATCCATGTATGATTTTTGCCCAGTCTCTCCCTGTACACCCCTCACCCCTTTCCCCCTGAGATTTATCAGTCCACTCCCTTTCTGTGCTCCTGATTCTATTATATTCACCAGTTTATTCTGTTCATCTAATTTTTAATTCACTTAAATTTTAGATTCACTTGATAGATATGTATTTGTTGTTCATAATTTTTTTTATCATTTACCCTTTTCTATTTCCTCTTCTAAAAGAGTACCTTTCAGCATTTCATATAATACTGGTTTGGAGTTGATTAACTCCTTTAGTTTTTTCTTCTCTGTGAAGCTCTTTATCTGCCCTTCAATTCTGAATGTTAGCTTTGCTGGATAGAGTATTCCTGGTTGTAGGTTCTTGCTATTCATCACTTTGAATATTTCTTGCCACTCCTGTCTAGCCTGCATCATTTCTCTTGAGAAATCAGCTGACAATCCTATGGGTGCTCCCTTGTAGGTAATAAATTGTTTTTCTCTTACTGCTTTTAATATTCTCTCTTTTTCTTTTGCTCTTAGTATTTTAATTATGATGTGTCTTGGTGTAGTCAGTCCTCTTTGGATTCCTTTTATATGGGGTTCTGTGTGCTTCCTGGACTTGTAGGTCTATTTCTTTTACCAGATGTGGGAAGTTTTCAGTCATTATTTCTTTAAATAGGTTTTCAGTATCTTGCTCTCTCTCTTCTTCTGGCACCCCCACAATTCTGATGTTGGTAAGCTTGAAGCTGTCCCAGAGGCTCCTTATATTATCTTCACATTTTTGGATTCTTATTTATTCTTGTTTTTCCAGTTGAGTGTTCTATGATTCTTTATATTTCAAATGTTTGACTTGATTCTTGCGATCCTCTAGTCTGCTGTTAGGTCTCTGTATAATATTTTTTATTTCAGTCAATGTATGTTTAATTTCTCCATAGTTGGTCCTTTTCCATCTCTAGTTGGTCCTTTTCCATCTCTAGTTGGTTCTTTTTCGTGTCCTCTTGGGTGTCGCTAAATTTATCCATCTTTTCTAGGATATTCTTGAAAAACCTTATAACTGTGGTTTTGAACTCTATATCCAGTCATATGTTTTCCTCCATTTTTTTGTTTGTGATCTCTTCCTTTGTCTCCGCATTTTCACTATGCCAGGAGAACTTCTGTGTTGGATTCAGTCTTATGATACAAGACTTACAAAACTGCAAAAGGCTCTCTGTTGAACTTGGGATGGGTGGAGTCTCAGGGCTTAACGGACTTGCCTTCCAGTTGGCCCCGCCCTCACAGCCCGTGAGTCTCACGTGACTGGGTAATCTCTGGAGTGGTTCTTGTACATATGCTTGCTCTTGCAGTGCCTCTAGACGGCTGCCTTTCTGACTCCCCTGTGCTCCGGGACCATATGAGTCTGGGTCCCCAGTTTTTCACCCAAAACTGGGGTTTAGTGGAGTTAGAAGTGGCACAGATGGAAGGCTCTGTCTCCTGCCCACTTGTGAAAGTCAGCGGCACAATCAGCAGTAGGTCTTCTGCTGTGCACGCCATCAGACTTCTGCCCTTTTGCGACTCCCCTAAATTTCCTTGCACTTCTCCCTTTTCACAGTCCAAATTCTCCCCCGTATGAGTTTTGGCTGGACCTGGGGTTTAGTGTCATAGAATAAGGGGTTCAATGCATTTGGTAGTCTCCATCTCCCTCCCGCCAGAGAAAACCAGCCAGGTACTCTGGCACCCTCTCTCTCCACGTGCACGTACCTCAGCTTTTTGCAGCTCCTCTGGATCTCTGTGAGGCCCTCTCTTTCCTTTTAGTTGTAGAATTTCCACTCAGCCAGCTTTCCTTAGGTTCTGGATGATGTCCATTCTATCTTTTAGTTGTAGTTTTGAAATTATTGTGTGAGGCAGCAGTGTAGATATTTACCTATGCCACCATCTTGGATTCTCCTCATTTTTAATTTTACCTTTTCTACATTACTTATAACATTATAAAAATACTTATATGATATTTTTATTATATTTTACAACTTTTTCTCTTTGTCCACTATAATTTAAGCTCTACAAGGGGAAAACTCTTTGTTTTCTTTACTGATATAGTCCAAATGCATGAGACAGTGTCCAATATGTAATACATGCTTAGAAGGTGTTTACAGAATGAATAAATGGATAGATGTATTAAAATGGGTTTTCTTTATTTTTTAAGGAATAGTTTATTCATTTTAAGAGTTAGGAAGGAAGAGAAATTGCAACATCGATTGGTTGCCTCCCTCAACCCAGGCATGTGTGCTTGCCAGGGAATAGAACCAGCAACCTCCTGGTACATAGCAAGACACCCAACCTACTGAACCACAGTGGCTCTGGTAAAAAAGAAATTTCTTGTTATACCTTTGCCAGGATGCATTTTTTTTGCTAATGGGAGCCAGTTTAGGATGTAATCAGTACCTAGCCAGTGTGGGATGTATGTTTATCATTAACTAACTCTTTGACAAATGAATGGATAGTACTGATTGGAAGAAATAGCAGTCCTCATCTGAGTCTAATTTAGCACATCTAAATGTATGTCTAAATTATCATGACAATTTTCACTGTCAGTGCTTCTAGTTTATATTCTATCTGGCTAGCCTACTTGTATCATATACTAACTCTTAGTTTAATTTCTTTATTGGGATTACATATCTGTCCTCATCAGTTTCTCATCTGCAGCCATCTGTTTTACCTTTAACTGATTTATTTCTCCATGACAGAACCTATAACTCTATTTTTTTCTCTTTTATTGAGTTTCTTTTGGGTGACATTGGTTAACAATACCATACAGGGTTCAAGTGTACACTCAAAAAAACATCATCTGCACACCGTATTGTGAACCTATCACCCAAAGTAAGAACCTTGAACTCTTAATAGCTTTGACCTTTGCCAACGATTTTGCCCCAGGCCATACTTTTCTGAGCTCCTATGTGAAAGTATTACCTGACCATTTTCTATGTGCATTTTAGAAAGAAAAATCACAATTTTTCTACTACTGTTATTTTGGTTTTGTCTAAGAAGTTAGACTTAGAATCTACCTATAAGTAGTTCCCTTACACTTTGTTTACAACCTGCTTTTCTTTATCATGTTTTCTGGTATTTCAGAAATATCTCCTATTTGTGTGGAAATGGAAAAAAAGGAATCATACTCTTTGGTTCCTTCTGCTTTTTCAGTTGTCAGATTAACAAATCACACCTTACATAAAAATTTCCAAGCAGTTGTGCCACTCAATTGCACATCCTAAAAGTTGCTATTGCTAACTCCCCTCCCAAAACAGGAAATTACAAGCCTCAGACCACAAGTATTGGTGGAGGGTGTACTAATTCCCTGGAATTGCTTAAATATAAAATAATAAATAATTCTGAAATCAGAAATTAAATGTCATTTGGCATCTAGAGCCATCTGCTACCAAACCTTTAAAATGTTTTAAACATGATGATTCTTTCCACCTGATAATTATCACAAAAGAGGTCTTGCTCCCTTTCTAAGTAGTAAAACAAATTTGTTTAACTGCAAGTATAGATATAGTCACACAGAATGAAGAGAGAGAGAGAGAAATATTGGTGTGAGAGCAAAACATCAATTGGCTGCCTCCTGCATGTACCCAAAACCTGGGCATGTTCTCTCAATTCAGAATCACACCAGCAACCTTTTGGTGCATGGGGTAATGCCCAAACAACTGAGCCACACAGGCCACGACCAACAGTGATTCTTAATAAGCGTTTATTACCTCTTAGTGGGCTTTTGGGAAATATGTAAGGAGTATTTTGGTTGTTACAATGATGAGGGTTTCATGTTGTATTTAGTATTTGGAGGTTAGGAACTCCAGATGCTTTTTAATGTGTGGAATAGACAGCAAAGAATTGCTTTACAAGCTGCATGATTTCCAACGATATTCATTTACTCATATAGGAAAAATCTGTTTAAAATTAATTTAATCTAGTACCTACTGATTTGAGGGGGGCATGGATTTAATACTACAGGGAATTTTCACAATTCAAATTCTGGTAAGGAGCAATGCAAATCACTTTGAATAAAAAAAAGAATAAATATATTTTATTGATTTCTTACAGAGAAGAAGGGATAGAGACAGAAAGTCAGAAACATCGATGAGAGAGAGACATCGATCAGCCGCCTCCTGCACGTCCCACAGTGGAGATGTGCCCGCAAGCAAGGTACATGCCCCCAACCGGAATCGAACCTGGGACCTTTCAGTCCGCAAGCTGACGCTCTATCCACTGAGCCAAACCGGTCTTGGCAAAAAAAAAAAAAAAAAAAAAAGAATACTTTAAAGTAGCAAGGGAAAATCTGTGCTGGTTTGTTCTGGCATATCACAGTTTAGGCTACCAGTTGAATTAGTGAATTTTTATTAGAATGTAACTTTAAAATAATAAAAATAACTCTAAAAACATAAGGCAAACAGGATTTTACATTTGGACATACAAAAAATGGAAAATAGTGAAAGTTAAGAAATATTTCAAATAGGGGCAATCCAAATGTGTCACCAACCGAAGGACTTGTATTCATGCAATTTAAGCATAACCGATGAACACAAAACACTGGGGATTTGGGGTATGCCTGGGGAGGGGCAATGGGAAGATATGTATACATGTAACACAATAAAAAACAAAAACAGAAACAAATAAACAAATTAGAAGTGATTGAGCTTTAATCTGCTTTGTGGTTCCAGGTTGTTTAATAAGCACAAAGCTTTATAAAAGTGATCTCTTTCATCTCTCAATATCCATATTTCCTATTTCCATTGCTTCAGCCACAGTCTTTCCATCTCAAGGGAGTTAGGATATTAGCACACACTAAGTTCTCTGCTTAACCTCACACAGCCTTTTTTATTTGTAATAATTTTTTTAATACTTGACTACATCCTGCCTTGTTTTGTTATTCTTTATTATTTGGATTGATTTTAAAGAGAGAGAGGGAAGGAGAGAAAAACATTGATTTGTTGTTCCATTTACTTGTTGATCTCTTATACGTGCTCTCACTAGGGATTGAACTCCCAACCTTGAAATGACAGGACGACACTCTAACCAACTGAGATACCTGGCCAAGGCTGTCTTGTTCTTCTACTGACTCATATTTGTGTTTTTTCCCTTATGCTTAAATAAAACCCTCTTTAAAATAATGTAGCACATTATTTTCAAAGAAAATATTGATGTTACTTGTATTATCCAGAGGGCTTAAATAGGAATGTGAATATGGATATCAATATGAATGAATGTCATGGAATCTGATACATTTGAGAAATGAGACTAGCCACAGTTCTGTAGGAATTGTTCTGGGAAATTATCCAAGTTTGCAGAGCAGTTCTTAGGAAACCCCAAAGAAATCTAAGAGGAAACCAAAGGCAATGACATCTCAGGCATCTCTTGTAGCAATACGTTTACTGATACATCTCCTAGGTTAAAGGAAACTGAAGATAAAATAAACAAATGGGACTATATCAAAATAAAAAGTTTCTGCACAGCAATAGAAACCATCAACAAAGTGAAAAGAGAGCCCGGGGCATGGGAGAACATACTTGCCAATGTTATATCCGATAAGGGGTTAATTTTCAAAACATATAAGGAATTCATACAACTTAATAAAAAGAAGACAAACAATCCAGTTAAATATAAGGAACTCATACAACTTAATAAAAAGAAGACAAACAGTCCAGGAACTGGTTTGGCTCAGTGGATAGAACGTCAGCCTGTAGACTGAAAGGTTCCAGGTTTGATTCCGGTCAAAGGAATGTTCCTTGGTTGCGGGCACATTCCCAGTAGTAGGCGTGCAGGAGGCAGCTCATTGATGTTTCTCTCTCATCGATGTTTCTAATTCTCTATCCCTCTCCCTTTTTCTCTGTAAAAAAAAAAATCAATAAAATATATAATAATATAAAATAAAATATAGTGAAAGGACCTAAACAGACATTTCTCCAAAGTAGACATACAGAAGGACAAGAGACATATGAAAACATGCTCAAAGTCACTAATCATCTGAGAGATATAAATTAAAATGACAATGAGGTATCACCTCACACCTGTCAGAATGGCTATTATCAACAAATGATAAGTGCTGGTGAGGATGTGGAGGAAAAGGAACCCTTGTGCACTGCTGGTAGAAATGCAGACTGGGGCCCTAACTGGTTTGGCTCAGTGGATAGAGTGTTGACCCGCAGACTGAAGGTTCCCAGGTTTGATTCCAGTCAAGGGCATGTACCTTGGTTGCATGCACATCCCCAGTAGGGGTTGTGCAGGAGGCGGCTGAGGGCTGATCGATGTTTCTCTTTTATCAATGTGTTTCTCTATACCTCTCCTTTCCTCTCCGTAAGAAATCAATAAAATATATTTAAAAAAAGAAGAAAAAAAAAGAAATGCAGACTAGTGCAGCCACTGTGGAAAACAGAATGGAGTTTCCTCAAAAAATTTAAAATGGAATTCCCATTTGACCCAATGATACCACTTCTTGGAATATATCCTAAGAAACCTGAAACACCAATCAGAAAAAATATATGCACCACTGTGTTCAGAGCAGTACAATTTGCAATAGCTAAAATTTGGAAAAACAGCCCAACTGCCCATCAGCAGATGAGTGGGTAATAAACTGTGGTACATTTACACAATAGAATACTATGCAAAGATAAAAAGAAGGAACTTTTACCATTTACAACAGCATAGATGGACCTGGAGAGTATCATGCTAAGTGAAATAAGCTAGTCAGAGAAAGGTAAATATCATATGACCTCACTCATATGTGAAATTTAATGAACAAAATAAATTGATGAACAAAATAGATCTAGAAACATAGAAGCATGGAACAGATGGAAGGATCAGAGGAAAAGGGTGGAGAGTATAGGGGGTAGAGAGAATAACTGGGGAACTTATATACATATATGCATAGTCCATGGACACAGACAACAGTGAGGCTAGGTCTTGGGAGAAGGGAGTTAAAGGGGGGAAATGCAAAACAAACAAACAGAACAAAACACAAAGAAAACATCTGTAATACTTTCAACAATAAAGATAAAATTAAAAAAAGTAAAATAATTCTGGATGTAAAAGCCAGTAATATTACTTAAGGTGGCTATCAGGTTTGACCTTTATCCTCTACTACTTTATTTTACTTTATTAATCGAGGCTTGAATTATATTAGAGCATTCCTGTGCTAACCAACATATAAATGGGTAGGTTAAAATCATAGAAACAAAATATATGTGATGATGGGATCTCAGGGATATAACTTTCCTACTACTTTTTATATTATTTCAGTGTGTACATTTAGGTGTTGCTATATTTCTGCACCACTTCCTTAACCTTGCATTTTTATTATAGCTCTAATGTGTTAGTGAAAAGAAGACTTACTGTAGATTTTTCTGGAAGCAGAAGAGGTGAGTAAAATCTGGATTTTACTTCTGATCCCTGCTCCTTCCTGACATCCACTCATGGCTGTTTAGTTGAAACTTCAAATTGTCTTAAAATAAGCCTCTATTATTTCCTCTCAATTCCAGAGCAGCTATTTCTGCCCTCTTACCAATATGTAAGTAACAAATACTTGTTCTTTTGACAATAACAGTCCAGAAAATTAAAATTTGATATATTAATTATTATTCTATTGTTAATATTTTGAGATCAAACTCTTAGTAACTTTCTTTTCTTTTTCTCTCAAACTACATATCCAAAGAGAGCAAATTCTGTCATTTCTATTTTTAAAATAGATTTAGAATTTAATTTCTTGCCACTGACAGAGCTGTAAGCTTGACTCAAGCAACCATCACCAGTCACTTTGGTTATCCTACATAATAAAAGCCTAATATGCTAAGTGTCTGATCATTCAACTCTTCAGCCAGGTGCTATGACACGTAGTGACTACCAGAGGGCAGATGCTCTGACTGGTATGTTAGCTTGCTGCTGGGGTTTGGCTGAATCAGGACTAGGCAAAATGAGCCAGATATGCCTTGGAGCCCTCCTGTAATCCCTCCCAAGCCTCAATTGTGTACTGGTGGGGTCACTCCATCTGACCTGAGCCCTCTTGCAATCTGGGACCCCTCAGGAGATGTAGGAGAGCCAGTTTCAGTCCAATCCCCACAGGCCAGGCCAAGGTATCCCACCAGTGCACGAATTTGTGACCTGGGCCTCTAGTATTATAGTAGTCTCCTATAAATAATATTCTTGCTTCTGAACTTGACCTCTTACCATCTTTCTCAACACACACACACACACACACAAAAAACCAAAGTTATCTTGTTAAAATATAAAATCATGTTACTTCTCTGCTTCAAACTATTCAGTGGATTCCATCTCACTCATGTCATTCCGAGTGAAAGCCAGAGTCTGTATTAATATTTATAAAGCCCTACATGATTTCGCTCCATGATCTCTCTGATTTTGTTTATTACTACTCTCTTCTTATTCATATTCAGTCATGTTGGGATCCTTGCTGTGCCAAAAATATCCCAGGCATGCTCTCATCTCATAGCTATTGCACTTGCTATTCTTTCTACTAGAATGTTCTTCCCCCAAAATCAGAGTGGGGCAAAAGCAAGTTTACAATTTTTGTATGGAAAAATGCAATGAATAATAATATAAGAATAAACTCTGTGTTTTATGTATTGACCACTGTAAACTTGCTTTTGCCTCACCTTGTATATACATAACTAGCCCCCATATTTCTTCCAGAGTTTTACTCAAAAGTCATTTTCTCAATGAGGACAACTGTAATTACTCTATTTATAATTTGAAACTCCTGTGACACTTCAATTACCTTTATAAAAAATAAACTTAATTTTTTCTGCTTAGTGCTTACCACCCTCCAAAATACTATTTTTACTTATTTAACTTGTAAATTGTATTCCTTCACCCACTAAAATACAAATTTCTGAAGGGAACATTTTTTTCTATACTATGTTTCCATTACCTACAAGTTTGTGTAAATTTTGATATATGACAATCAAATATTTGTTAAATGAATAAAATAAAGGACAGCAATGAGGATGGTCATGTTTGATATGGGGAGAGATTCTTGACCTGGGAAAGGAGAAGTGATGTCAATGTGGGGTTCAATTAGGCCATCCACTTTTTAGTAGGAAAAATAAAGCCCAATGAGAATCCAGCCAGAAATCAGAAGAAATAGAAGGCTGAGGCAATCTGACCTTCAAGTATATTTTTACTGGTACTGAAAAATCTTACCCAAATTTTGTAGCAAGTTGAGTTGGAAATTAGGTCTTTCCAGTACTGTGGCAGCATCATGAATTAATCACGCTATTCTTTTTGAATGAACTTAGATAAGGCTTTAGAATCCTTAATACAGCACTACAGAGCTCTCAATCAATTTGAAGATGGTATATGAATTGAAGTGTATTTCTACTCTTGAATGTATTTTTAGTATATTATAAGTACATGATCAGATCTTAGGGTCCCTTACACTATTAGAAAATGCCAAAGT
The DNA here is from genome assembly GCA_011751065.1 of Lasiurus cinereus. Classification (NCBI taxonomy): domain Eukaryota; kingdom Metazoa; phylum Chordata; class Mammalia; order Chiroptera; family Vespertilionidae; genus Lasiurus; species Lasiurus cinereus. The sequence goes on along the minus strand of JAAGEH010000015.1, from coordinate 28,895,714 downwards.
AAGAAAGAGTAATTATTTAACAAATATTTTAATGACCTCTTCTGTGGCCAGTACTGTGAGAGTTTGCAAAGCAAAGTAATACAAAGGACAGACTCTATTCTCAAAAGAATTTGTTTTGAAAAAATGTGTAATAAGAGGAAAGGATAATGAGATGCTGTACACAGATCCATCTATTAAAATGGTACTCTCTCCCCTTTAAGATCTACATTTACCAACTCAAATCTAGAAATGAAAACTGAAATGCTGACACACTTCCTATTTTTTAAAAAAAAATTTTATTGTTAAAAGTGTTACATATGTCTCCTTTTCCCCCTTTATGGACTATAACCTTGCTGCTTTTCCTTTCATTCATGTAGAATCGGCTATTGCAAATATTTTAAATTAGGTAACATTACATTTTACAAATAAAATTAAAACTTCATGTAATTATTCCATTAAGTAATGAAAGACAAAGCCCCAGAGTGGAAGAAAAGATTTGAAATACACATCTTAATACCAAACATGTAGAAATAACACTTAGAAACCCTATCTAATAGAAAAGAAACATGCAAATTGATGTACCTACACTATGTCTACAAGCCACACCCCTCAGCCAATCAGGAGAGAGTATGTAAATTAACCCAGCCAAGATGGCGGTTGATTTGCATATCCAGGCACAGAGTGAAGACTGAAGAAAGCCAAGCACTGCAGAAGGAAGAGAAGCTGCAAAGAAGCAAACTGGGCTGTGGAGAAGGAAGGGAAGCAGACAGGGTAGTGAAGATGGCCGGAAGGAATCTTCCTGCAATAGGCCTCTAGTCAATAATAAATGGGCAATAGACTTGATCAAGCATTTCATATAAGAAGTAGACTCTTCCTAGGTAAAAGTTGAATATCTGGATAAGAAACAAACAAACGCTATTTCTTTGAATATACTAGAGATTTGTTGAGGCAAAAAAGGAGATGAGAGGCCAGATAAGAAGATGGCAATTTGAATGCGTTTAATAAAAATTTGTACACAGTCCTTTTCCTTCTGTTCATTTCTCAAATGACCACATGTAGAAGGAGACTGAGTAGTAGGGTAGAGGTGGTGGCTAAGAGGCAGAGTAGCCAGAAGATCTCACAGTCCCAGGAAGAAAAAAATTAGAATCCAGGACTGACAAGAAAACTAGGGGTTGAAAAGTCAAGATCCTTAAGGTCAGAATAAGTGAGACCAACAATTAGCACCAGGTTTCCTTTTGAAGTAAGCAAGAAGCTCTGAGAAAGCAAAGCAAAGATTTTTGAAGTCTTTCTGTGCTAGGAATAAAAATATCAAAAGTGAAGACACACTAAGAATGAGGTACCCTAAAGAGGAAGAAAGAATTGTCAGTTGGGACTCCTGGAAGGTTAAACCTAAGGAGTAGGTACAAACTGCAAGTAGACTAAACCTTACAAACACTGCAAACTAGCACTGAGTCAATTTAGTCTTAGATTATATTAAAACTATCTGCCCCTCCACTTCATGCAAGAATAGCAGTTCTCATGTATTTTTGGTCTCAGAATCACTTTACATTGTTAAAATTATCGAAAACTTCAAAAGCTTTGGTTTATGAGTTATATCTATTGATATTTGCTACATTTGAATAAAGTAGATATTTTAAAACATTAATTCATTCAAAAATAATAAAATCTTATATTATAATTAACATATTCTTATAAGAAATAACTTTCCCCAAAGAGCAAAAACTAATGAGAAATATGTCACTTTAACATTTTTGCAAATACCTTTATGTCAGTGTTGATAGAAAACAGCTGAATTTTTATTTGGTCTATTCCAATTTTTTGTTTTGAATGAAATATTTGAAAAAATACAATATCATGCAGATACATAGTTGGAAAAGGGAAGATAATTGTATTAATCCTTTCAGATAATTATGATATTGTTTGATACTACACTAAAAGCCAAAAAGTGATATTTTATTAAAGGTTAATTGTAACGTGAATCTAAAAGTTTCTTAAATGAGTAAGGAAGAGATTATTTAAATAATTTTTAAATAAGCATGAACACTCAGAGTTTTAAAGTTTCTCATGGAAAGTAAATGTTTTGAGAAAAAAAATCAATGAATTTTTTACTTTGTTAAGTTAAAATCTATCTTGTATTTTAAGTATATCTTTTATCCATTCATAATAATGCAATATAATGATTTGATTAAGGAAATTATAGATTCACCAAGTTTTGTAGATAATTCCCTTAGTACTACCTCCCATTTACCTTTCTTGTGAAAATGATGTCATCTAAATTAAGGTATGCAGAGGATATTTTTTAAAAAATATATTTTATTGGTTATTCACAGAGAGGAAGGGAGAGGGATAGAAAGTCAGAAACATTAATGAGAGAGAGACATCGATCAGCCGCCTTCTACACGCCTCGCACTGTAGATGTGCCTGCAAGCAAGGTACATGCCCCTGACTGGAATTGAACCTGGGACCTTTCAGTCTGTAGGCCGATGCTCTATCCACTGAGCCAAACCAGTCTCAGCCATAGAGGATATTTTAAAATAATACCACTAACACATGAAAATTTTCAAAGAACATTCTCTAGGTATTCCATTTTGAACTGCCTTGTACCACAATACTATTTGAAAGCAACAATTCAAGGGTAGCCACATGAAACTAAAATCCATAAGGGCTTCTCATGGTAAATTTCTTCTTAGCCTGTGTTAACACCAAGAAGGCGATCAGAAAGGCTTTATTTATATCATGTATATAGAATAAAGACTTGACAAAGGAGAAAACCTAGATATATAAACCTGGCCTTTAGAGAGATTGCCTCATTTTCTGGGGGGAAAAAAAGCACAATAAAGAATTGTGCAGAGTAACTCTGCACGTTCAGTCATAACTACATCAGTCCCCTCAGATTATTTTTATGATAGGATGAATTTATATCACATGTCCTTGGAAGTAAGACCTAAGATAACGATTAAAATAGCATTAGACAGGCATTAAGGACAATCTACTCAAAATATTTTAATACTCATTGTTTAATAAGGAAGAATTCGTATAAGCCTAGCTAACTGATAAATCATGGAGTCAAACAATTATGGAATATAAGGGCAAATGATATAAAAGAGAATTCCCCAGGGAAAAAAATGCAATTTGTAAAAGAAACATTCTCTGGCCAATATTAGTTTATTGACATCAATAAAACACCAGAAAAAAATTAACTGAATGCACATCAAATGGTGAAATATGATATTATATTATTTAATACTAATATATAAATTATAAAATTTGGCTACAGAAACAACAAGGGAGATAAGAAACTAATAATACCATAGCAGTATTAAAATAAGTAAATTGTATCAACATTGCAGAAAAAGAAGCAGTGACATAGAGGACTAATATGAGCCTCTCTCATAACTCAAGTGAAAAGGTAAAGAAAAAGAAAACGTTAACAAAAAGTAAATATAGAAGAAGGAAGAAAGAGATTAAAGTTATAAAGCATCATAAAAAATACAATAGCAAATAAAATTAATATGATAGAAGATAAAAAAATTATACTGGTTTGAAAAATATGTGCCCCTATAAACTGATGGAAATCATTCAATTCCAAGCAAAATTAATAATGATTCACACCTACAATTATGTAAAAATTCTTGGATGGAGAAAAATACAACTATCTAAACAAAGAATAAATCTAATTAATTATAATAAAGAAAATAAGGTTAATCTCAAACAATTTTGGAGACATTAAATGCAACAATAGACTAAAGTAAGAAGCCAAGTTTTGAGAAAAATAAGTAATTCTATACATTAAATATCCTCTTTAACCTACTATTCCCTGAAAAACAAGAAATATATAAAGTAAAGTATTTGGTAAAATTCAACATGTCTTAATGATAAAATCTCTCAATAAACTGGGCATATAAGGAATATACAACAACATAGTAAAGACCACATATGGCAAATTAACAGCTAACATCATACTCAATGGTGAAAGGTTGAAATTTTTCCCTCTAAGATCAGAAGGAAGAAAAATATGCTCACTCTCACCACTTCTACTCAACAGAGTAGTAAAAATCCTAGTCAGAAAAAATTAAGCAAGAAAAATAAATAAAAGTCAACTATATTGGGAAGGAAGAAGTAAGCTTATCTTTGTTTGCTGATGACATGATCTTGTATATATAAAAAAAATCCTAAAGATTCCACCATAAAAACTACTAAGCCTAATAAACTAATTTAGGAAAGCTATGAGATACAACATTAACATACAAAAACCAGTTTCATTTCCACATAAAAATGAACCATCTGAAAAAGTAAAAGACAAAATCCGATTTATGATGAGAGTGAGCATAGTGAGCATATTTCACTTTTATTAGTACAGATTACACTTTGATTGGTTGAATGGACAAATGGATACTTAGCATATTAGGCATATTAGGTTTTTATTATATAGAATAGGATATATATATATATATATATATATATATATATATATATTTATAACTAAAGGCCCGGTGCACAAAATTCATGCATGGGTGCAGGGGTGGGGGCAGTGTCCTTCAGCCCAGCATGCACCCTCTCCAATCTGGGACCCCTTGAGAGATGTCCCACTACCCATTTAGGCCAATCCTGGTAGGCAGACAGAAATCTCTCTCACAATCCAGAACTGCTGGCTCCCAATTGCTCACCTGCCAGCTTGCCTTCCTGATTGCCCCTAACTGATTCTGCCTGCCAAACTGATCATCCCCTAACCACTACCCTGCCAGCCTTATTCATGCCTAACTGTACTCCTGCCAGCCTGTTTGCTCCTAACTGCTCTCCCCTGCAGGCCTCCCCCCCCCCAACTACTCTCCCCTGCAGGCCTGGTCACCCACAACTTCCCTCCTCTGCCAGCCTGGTCACCCCCAACTGCCCTCCCCTGCAGGCCTGGTTGCCCCAACTTTCCTCTCTTGCAGGCCTTGTCTCTTTTAACTGCCCTCTCCTGCTAGTCTGATAGCCCACAACTGCCCTCCCTTGCAGGCCTGGTCCCTCCCAACTGCCCTCCCCTGATGACCATCTTGTGGTGCCCATCTTGTGTCTACATGGGGGCAGGAACTTTGACAACATGGGGGCAGCCATCTTGTGTACTGGAATGATGATCAACCTGCATATCACTATTTCATTAGATAGGATAGAGGCCTGGTGCATGGGTGGAAGCCAGTAGATTTTCCCTGAAGGGTGTCCAAGATCATGTTGGGGGTTGCCTTGGGCTGTGGGTCAGCCTGGGCAAGGTGCCTGTGGTGGTTTGCAGGCCAGCCAAGCCCCTAATTCCCCCCCGTGACCCAAGCATAGGCCCTGGTATCTGGGATTTATTTATATTCTATAATTGAAACTTTGTAGCCTTGGGAAGAGGCCAGGGCAGGCCAGGACTGCAAGAAGCTTGGCTTCCTCCATAGCCTGGGGCAACTCAAGCCTCCTGCTCTCTCCAGCTCTATGGCTGCCACCATTTTTGTTGGGATTTATTTATCTTTTATAATTGAAACTTTGTAGCCTTGTGCAGAGTCCAGGGCCAACCTGAGTGGGCAGGAAGCTTGGCTTCCCCCATTGTTGGGGAAACCCAAGCCTCCTGCTTACTCCGTGGCCATAGCCATCTTGTTTGGGTTAATTGGCATATTTGCTCCTGATTGGCTGGTGGGTGTGGCTTGTGGTTGTAGTGGAGGTATGGTTAATTTGCATGTTTCTCTTTTATTAGTGTATATATGAAAGACCTCTGATAAAACATTATGCTAAGTGGGCCAATAGACATATAAAGAGATGCTCAATGTCACTAATCATCAGAGAGATGAGAACTAAAACCACAATGAGATATATCCTATGCCTGTCAGAATGGCTATCATCAAAAATCAACAAACAACAAGTGTTGTTCAGAATGTGGACAACTGGAACCTTTGCATATTGTTTCTGAGAATGTAGATTGGTTCAGGCACTGTGGAAAGCAATGTGAAGTTGCTTCATGAAATTCAAAATGGAAACAGCAATTCTACTTCTAGGAATTAATCCTAAGAAACCTGCAATGCTAATTTGAAAGAATATATGCACCTCTATGTTCATTGCAACATTGTTTACAATAGCCAATATGTTGAAGCAGCATAAATGACCATGTCTATATATGAAGATGTGATATGCAAATTGTTCATTACTGCATCACAGTAACAACTGTTCAACAGTCTAGGTGGGGATGCTCACAGTGAGAGGCAGGGCTGCACGCTCAACAGCTGCATGGAGCATTTCTAGATCCCCACCCCTGCTCCTGCTGGCTGCGGCCTGGAGACAGAGAAGCCGCCCACATGTGTTCCCAGGCACCAGCACTTGAGGCTGGCTGCAGCTTGGGATATGGAGAAGCCGACCACTCTGCATCCTCGAGGAGATGGAGAGGTTGTCCGCCCTGAGGTCCCAGGCCACAGCCAGCTGTAGAAGCTACTCACCCATGGTCCTAGGTGAGACAAAGAAGCAGCCCACCTGCAGTCCGGGCACCAGCGCCTGAGGCTGGCTATGGCCCAGTAGACAGAGAAGCTGCCTGCCCTGCATTCCTAGGCTGCATCCAGACAGAGTAGCTGCCTACACTGCATCCGAGGGGAGACAGAGAAGCCTCCTGCCTGTAGTCTGTGTGCATCTGGTCCAGGCGCCAGCGCCTGTGGCTGCCTCGGCCTGGGAGATAGAAAAGCCACCTACACCGAAGTTCCAGGCTTCAGCCAGCCAGAGAAGCCACCAGCCCTGTAATTCAGGGCGCCAGCCCCTGTGGCCCAGGAGATAGGTTCCCTCTTCTCCCACTGCAGTCATTACTCCAATATTCCCCTTCTGAATTTATCTCTGATGCCTTGACCCAACTCTACTTTTCATCTGAAGGATAGTGAACAGAGAGAGCAATGTTAAAAGCTTACACTTTTAAGCAGGTAAGGTTGGTACTTAAATATATAAATGGAAAAAAATAGAGTCCTTAAGGTAACAAAAGCTAGAAAGGGAGCTGACAGGGACAAGGCAAGACATTATATCCAGCAATCCATATGAGGACTGAAAACTTTGTAGTGATGACAATCAGTGAAGATATGAATCAACTAAAATAGTTGGCAGGGACAATTATTCTATCTTTGAAAATATCTATATTAAGTCTGTTTAAATAGATTTGTTTTCATCTGCATAATATAACACATTCTGACAAGACCTCTGTCACCAATGTGGTCAGTGTTGTGCTGGTAAATGTTTAACAACTGGCTCTCAATCAAAGAAAACAAAACCCTGGTTTATAGTATCAGCCAATTTCTGTGGCATAAATTCTCCATTCATGGCTGATTTTGGCTGCTAATGCGATACCACTAAATTCAGAGCTGAGGAGAAATGTCCAGTAATACACTATTATATTCACCAGAAAAAAACAAAAGATAGAAATAATGTCAAGACTCAGGACAGTAAAGTGTAGTAAATAATTGAGGAGTGATGAATTGATGAGTATGCATTATATTTAGTTTTAATGTAATTTATTAACTTTTAAGATTATGTAATTTAGTTTTTAATAATGACCATGTTTAACAACCAGCTTGTAGAATTTGTGATCCAGTAAGAGCAGGCTCCAGCACAATACTGAATGAAGTATAATGGTTAAAGGGCATAGCTCATGGATTTGAAGCGAGACTCAGCCACTTTCAGGTTTTACTGGTCAAGTTATCTGATCTCTCTATACCTCAGTGTTCTCATCTGTGTAATTATAGTACCTACTGTATAGAGTTGTTGCAAAGATAAATTTAAATCTGTGTATGACACAGCAGAACACCTGAAACAATAATTAACTCAATTTGCTATAAATTTATTACCTCAATATATTGTTGACAAAATTACTCTATTCATGCTGAAAGAATGAAAATTTATTAATGAGAAAAATACCTTATTTGGCGACCTACATGGAGAGTCAATTTTGCTCTGTAGGCAGTAGATGGTAATCTACTACTAGAAACTGAAAGGGGGAAAATGACCTCAATCAACATGATTGAGGCAATGTATTATTAGCTTGGATCATAAAGCAGAGAAGATGCCATACATTCTGGGATATATCTGTAGTAAGAGGCTTCACCTCAGGTATTAATTCTGATTAACTAAGCATCAGACTTAAGATGAATGGTGAGAAGAATTCTGAGGGTGCTTCTAGACTTTGCAGGAATAGAGCTTTAACACATAAGCCAGAGTTACTATGGTTAATGATGGCAAGAAAAAAATACACCATGATCTATACTACTAAAAGGGTAACATGCTAATTAGATTTGATGACCATCCTCACATCCTTCCTAACAAAGCCATGCCCAGGTGAAGCCGCCTGCTGATGGTCCCAAGTACCAGTGCCTGTGGCTGGCTGTGGCCCAGGAGACAGAGAAGCTGCAACCCCATGGTCCTGGGCTGCAGACAGCTAGAGAAGTTGCCCACCTCACAGTTCCAGATGCCAGTGCCTGTGGCTATGGCCCAGGCAAAGCCACCTACCAACTGTCCCCTGCTGTTGCAGCCAGCCTGGGCAAAGCCAGTCTGGGTCCTGGGTGCCTGTGGCCAGCCAGAGGGAGGGAGGCCCACATCCCAGGTGCCTGCAGGTGGCTGGAGGAGGGAATGCTGGGTCCTGGATTCAGGGTCGAGGCAGAGGTGGTTTTGGGCAATCAAGCCAGCAGGGGAGCTGTTAGTGGCAAGCAGGCTGGCAGCAGAATTGGGTAGGGTCAATCAGGCAGGCAGGCAGGTGAGCAGTTAGGATCCAGAAGTCCCAAATTGTGAGTGGGATATCCAAGATTGGAGAGGGTGCAGGCCATGCTGAGGGACATCCCACTCCCTGCCATGTCGTGCACCAGACCATTAATCAGTAAGTAAATGGGTAAAAATCCCTTCGTATATTTAAAACAATGGAATATTACATGGCCATTAAAAAGGAAAGCTTACCTTTTGTGACAGCATGGATGGACCTGGAGCATGTTATACTAAGTGAAATAAAGCAGTCAGAGAAAGAGAAATACCATATGATTTAACTTACATATGGAATCTAATGAGCAAAATAAACTAACAAAATAGAAACAGACTCATAGATACAGAGAACATACTGATAAGTGACAGAGGGAAAGGGATTTGGGGGACTGGATGAAAAATATGAAGATAGTAGGCAGAGAAAAGAAACTCATATACAGACAACAATATGTAGATTAGCAGAGGGGAAAAAGGTGTGGGTGGAGGTGGAAGAGGTCAAAGGAGGGGATAAATAGTGATGGAAGAAGATTGACTTGGTGTGGTGAGCACACAATACATTATTTAGAGGATGTATTGTAGAATTGTACACCTGAAACCTATGTGATTTAATTAACCAGTTTCACTGCAATAAATGCAATAAAATAATTAAATTATTAAGTAAAATTTGGAATATCAAAATGATGGAATACCATTCATAATTATTTTATAGTACTAGTGGCCTGGTGCACAAAATTTGTGCATGGCAGGGTGGTCCCTCAGCCAGGCCTGCACGCTCTGTAATCTGGGATCCCTCAGGGATATACAACTGATTGCTCATAAGTGCAAAACAGATGAGTAAGAGCCTATAATCTGATAAATAAAATTATTGGGAAGTACTGTTTTGAGGTATTACAACATATTCCCACATATTCTCCTTTGTTTTCTCTTTGTCCTCTTTCCAAGATAAGTAGCTGGTTCTGCCTTTATTGGTAATGGAGAAATATTCAACAGAACATTCTGGATGGTGTCTACCTGAGTGTAGACATAGGTAAACATTTGTTGAGCTGTACAATCGAGATTTCTGTATTTTACCTGAACATTAGGTTCTTGTGTTTGCATAAACATAAGCAGTGACTTCTAACCCACGGGTTAGAATTATTCAGGGACACTTAAAATTTACTGTTGGCTGGATACTCTCCCAATCAGCAAAATCAGAATCTATGGAAATTGAAAAGATTTGGAACACTAATTTCTGAAGGGGTAGACTTGTTGTTTGGAATATTTTACACATACACATGTACACACACTCCTCAAATAATTCCCATGAACAGCTATCATTGAAAATCAATCCTGAAGGGAATTTAGAGTCCTTGTAAGGGGGCAGAAGAAATCAGGCACAAGAAATAGACAATTGTGTTGCTAGAAACAGGAGGAAATGTGGACATTCCCTCATGCCTTACAGCAGCCTAAAAAGCATGGCGCTGCCTGCCTAGACTCCCCAGGCCCCCAATGGAACTGGACTTTTTGGGCAGGGCCTGGGGCTGCCTACTCCACTTCTCTGGGCCCCGATGAAACAGGACTTTGCTGGCAGGGCCTGGTGCTTCCCACAGCGCCTCTCCAAGCCCCTCAATGAACCAGGACCCTATGGTTGGGGCCTGCCTGGTGCTGCCTGCCCAACCTGTGTATGCAAATTTACCCACCATCTTGGTTAGGTTAATTTGCATATCACTCCTTATTGGTTGGTGGCATAGCAGAGATATGGTCAATTTACATTTGTCTTTTATTAGGTAAGATGTTATTTAACAACATGGAGAAGTATTTATGTGATAAGGATAAAATTTTATGTAATCGTTTTAATTATATAACTAATAACAAAGATACTATGCTATGATGTGAATGCACATCCATATACTTCTGAGAATTCACACAACAAAAATCATAAAGCTAAAAACCATAATAAAACTTCAGTTATGTCTTGCTCGTGGCATTAAAGGAACTATAATTTCACTCCGATTGTTACTATTTTTATGATTTTTCAATAATGATAATAAATTACTTTTATAATTAGAAAACTATTAAGATTATTATTTAAGTAAAAAAATAGTTTGAAGCCTTTATAGCAACCAATCTTCATGTAATACAGTTAATTTTCCATTATTGGACACAGTTGGTTAGTGTTTTTCTCAAACATTTTTGCAAAGTTATCTTTAAAGGTGTTAAATGTCTGATCAGATTATTTGGCCCAACCCTAGAAATAGGCAATACCATTCAAATATATCCCTCCTGCATGATCTGATGGTGCTTAGAATTTTCAGTTAGCATATCATCTTTTTTTTTTTCATAGTAAGAATGATCTTCATTTTATTTTTTTTTAATTCTTTATTGTCGCCGAAACCGGTTTGGCTCAGTGGATAGAGCGTCGGCCTGCAGACTGAAAGGTCCCAGGTTCGATTCCCGTCAAGGGCATGTACATTGGTTGCGGGCACATCCCCAGTAGGGGGCGTGCAGGAGGCGGCTGATCGATGTCTCTGTCATCGATGTTTCTAACTTTCTATCCCTCTCCCTTCCTCTCTGTGAAAAATCAATAAAATATATTTTAAAAAAATTCTTTATTGTCTAAAGTATTACATATAGTATTAAATATGTTTCCTTTTTCTCCCTTGACCTTTTCCTGGCCACCTCTACCCCTCAGCACATGACATCACCCCTATAGTGTCTGTGTTCATTGGTTATGCTTATATGCATGCATACAAGTCCTTTGGTTGACCTCTTATACTCTCCTCCACACCCTCCTCTGCTTTCCCTCTGAGGTTTGACGATTTGTTCGATGCTTTTCTAACTCTGGATCTATATTTGTTCATAAATTTATTTGTTTATTATATTCCATAAATGAGTGAGATCATGTGATATTTATCTTTCTCTAAGTGACTTACTTTGCTTAGCATAATACTTTCCAGTTCCACCCATGCTGTTGCAAATTGTAGGAGTTCTTTCTTTTTCACAACAGCATAGTATTCCACTGTGTAGATGTACAACCATTTCTAATCTACTCATCTGCTGATGGGTACTTAGGCTGTTTCCAAATATTAGCTACTGTAAATTGTGCTTCTATGAACATAGGGGTCCACATATCCTTTCAGATTGGTGTTTCTAATTTATTGAGATATATGCCTACAAGTAGGATTTCTGGGTCAAATGGGAACTTCAATTTTAATTATTTGAGGAAATGCCATATTGTTTTCCACAGTGGCTGCACCAGTCTGCATTTCCACCAGCAGTGCAAGAGAGTTCCCTTTTCTCCACATCCTCACCAGCACTTGTCACTTGTTGATTTGTTGATGATAGCCATTTTGAGAAGAATGAGATAGTACTACATTGTTGTTTTGACTTACGTCTTTTTTTTACTGTGTTGCATGTATACATATCTCCCCATTGTCCCCCTCCCAGGCACACCCCAACCCCCCCGTATCTAGCGTTCATTGGTTATGCTTATATGCATTCATACAAGTCCCTTGGTTGATCTCTTATCTATCCTTCCTCTCCTTAATCTTACTGCTGTAATTTGACAGTCTATTTGATGCTCTACTGCTTCTGTATCTATCCTTTTGCTCATCAGTTTATAATGTTCTTTATTATCCACAAATCAGTGAGATCATTTGGTGTTTCTCAATCATTGAATGGCTTATTTCACTTAGTATAAGGCTCTCCAGTTCCATCCAGGTTGCTGCAAATGGTAAGAATTCCTTCTTTTTAATGGCAGCAGAGAATTCTATTGTGTAGATGTACCATAGTTTTTTGATCCACTCATCTGCTGACAGGCACTTAGGCTGTTTCCAAATTGTAGCTATTGTAAATTGTGCTGCTATGAACATAGGGGTGCATAAATCCAATCTGACTGTTGTTTCTAATTTCATAGGATATATTCCTAAGAGTGGGATTGCTGGGTCAAATGGGAGATTCATTTTTAGTTTTTTGAGGAAACTTCATACTGTTCTCCACAGTGGCTGCACCAGTCTGCATTCCCAACAACAGTGCACAAGGGTTCCTTTTTCTTGGCATCCTCGCCAACCTTTGTCGTTTGTTGATTTGTTGATGATTGTCATTCTGACAGGTGTAAGATGTTACCGCATTGTTGTTTTGCTTTGCATCTCTCAGATAATTAGTAACTTTGAACATGTTTTCATGTGTCTCTTGGCCTTCCTTCTGTCGTCTTTTGAAAAGTTTCTATTTGGGTCTGTTGCCCATTTTTTTTATTGGATCGTTTATCTTCCTTTTATTAACTTGTGTAAGTTGGCTGTAGATCTTGGAGATAAAACTTATATCAGTGATAACATTTTCAAATATGTTCTCCCATACAGTGGTCTTTCTTGTTGTTTTGTTGATGGTTTCTTTTGCTGTGCAAAAGCTTTTTATTTTGATGTAGTCCCACTGTTTATTTTTTCTTTAGCTTCCATTGCCCTTAGAGCAGTATCAGTGAAGAAGTTCTTTTGGCATATGTCTGAGATTGTGCTGCCTGTGGATTCCTCTAGTATTTTTATGGTTTCCCGTCAAATGTTTAAGTCCTGTAACATTTTGAGTTTATTTTTGTATTTGGTGCAAGTTGGTGGTCCACTTTAATTTTTTTTGCATGTTTCTGTCCAATTTTCCCAACACCATTTATTGAAGAGGCTGTCTTGGCTATATTGTATGTTCATGCCTCCTTTGTCAAATATTAATTGAGCATAGCGGTTTGGGTGCATATTTGGATTCTCTATTCTATTCCATTGGTCTATATGTCTGTTCTTGTGTCAGTACCAGGCTGTTTTGAGAACAGTTACTTTGTAATAAAGCTTGAAATCTGGTATTGAGATTGCACCTACTTTATTCTTCGTTCTCAGGAATGCTGTGGCTATTTGCGTTCTTTTGTTGTTCCAGATAAATCTTTGAATAATTCACTCCAGGTCTGAGAAATACATAGTTGGTTTTAATGGGTAGTGCAATGAATCTAGATTGCTTTGATGGTATGGACATTTTAATGATGTTGATTCTCCCAATCCATGAGCATGGTATGCTCTTCCATCTGCTTCCATCTTCCTATATCTCTTTTTTCTGTGTCCTGTAGTTTTCTACATATTGGTCTTTTACCTACTTAGTCAGGTTTATTCCTAGGTATATTATTTTTTTTTTTGGTGTGATGGTAAATGGAATTGCTTTTTTAGTCTCTTTATGTAATTTCACTATTAGTGTATAGAAATGCCAGAGATTTCTTGGCATTAATTTTGTATCCTACTTCACTGCCGAATTCATTTGTTAAGTCTATTAGTTTTTGGATGGAGTCCTTCGATTTTTTTATATACAGTATCATGTCATCTGTAAATAAGGACAGCTTTACTTCTTCTTTTCCAATTTAGATGCCTTTTATTCTTCTAATTGCAATGGCTAATACTTCCAGTACTATGTCATACAGGAGAGGTGAGAGTGAGCAACCCTGTCTTGTTTCTATTCTTAGGGGAAATGGTTTTAGTTTTTGTCCATTGAGTATGATGTTAGCTATTGGTTTATCATATATGGCTTTTATGAGGTTGAGGTGTGATCCTTCTATTTTCATCTTGCTGAGAGTTGTTATCAAGAACGGGTGTTGCATTTTGTCAAATGCTTTTTCTGCATCAATTGATATGACAATGTGATATTTATCTCTCAATTTGTTTATGTAATGTATCACATTTATTGATTTGCAGATATTGTACCATCCTTGTATTCCTGGGATGAATCCTACCCCTCATGGTGTGCGATATTTCTGATGTACTGCTGGATCCGATTTGCTGGAATTTTGTTGAGAATTTTGGCATCTATGTTCATGAGAGAGATTGGCCTATAATTATCTTTCCTTGTGTTGTTTTTATCTGGTTTTGGTATTAGAGTGATGCTGGTTTCATAGAAGGTGTTTGGAAGCGTTTCTTCTTCTTGAATATTTTTTAATAGTCTGAGGAGGATAGGTTTTAATTCTTCCTTGAATGTTTAGTAAAATTCTAATGTGTAGCCATCTGGTCCTGGGCTTTTGTTGGCTGGAAGCTTTTTGATGACGGCTTCAATTACTTCATTGTTATTGGACTATTAAGATCTTTAGATTCTTCCTGATTGAGTTTTGGAAGGTTATATTTTTCTACAAATATGTGCATTTCTTGCAGGTTGTCCATTTTGTTGGAATAGAGTTGTTCATAATATTTTTTAACAAACTTTTGTATATTGGCAGCATCTGTTGTTATTTCTCTTTCATTTCTGATTTTGTTTATTTGGGTCTTCTCTCTTTGCTTCTTGGTGAGCCTGGCTAGAGGTCCATCAATCTTGTTTATCATTTCAAAGAACCAACTCTTGGTTTTGTTGATCTTTTGAATTGTTTCTTTGGTCTCCATGTTGTTTATCTCCGCTCTGATCTTTAGTATTTCCTTCCTCTGTTTACACTGGGGTTTTCTTGTTACTCTCTTTCTAGCTGTTTGAGTTATAGGGTTAGGAAATTTATTACTGTTTTTTCCTTTTTTTGCAGTAGGTTTGTAGGGCTATGAACTTCCCTCTCAAGACTGCTTTCACTGTGTCCCATAAATTTTGGATTGTGTTGTCATTGTCATTTGTTGCAAGGATGCTTTTTATTTTTCCCTTGATCTCTCTGGTTACCCAGTCGTTGTTTAATAGCATGCTGTTTAGTCCATGTGTTGGATTTCTTTATGTTGTTTTTATTATAGTAGATTTTCAGTTTTATGCCACTTTGGTCTGAGAAAATGCTTGATATGATTTCTATCTTCTTTAATTTGAAGAGACTTTTCTTATGACCCAACATATGATCTATCTTTGAAAATGACCCATGTGCACTGGAGAAGAATGTATATTCTGTGCCTTTGGGTTGAAATGTTCTGAAGATGTCAATTAATTCCATCTGGTCTAGTGAATCATTTAGGATTGATGTTTCTTTGCTGATTCAGTGTTTAGAGGATTTGTCCAGTGGTGACAGTGGGGTATTAAAGTCACCTACTATGATTTTATTGCTGTCCTTCTCTCCCTGAATATGTTCCAGGAGTTTCTTTATGTATTTAGGTGTTCCTATATTGGGTGCATATTTGTTTGCCAGAGTTATTTCTTCTTGTTAGATTATTCCCTTTAGTATTATGAAGTGGCCTTCTTTATCTCTTTTTATGTCCTTCAATTTGAGAACTAATTTGTCAGACATAAGTATTGTAACTCCAGCTTTTTTTTATTTCCATTTGCTTGAAATAGCATCTTTTATCCCTTCTCTTTCAACCTGTGGGCATCTCTTTTCCTGAGGTGGGTTTCCTGTAGACAGCAGATATATGGATCATGTTTTCTTATCCTATCAGTTACTCTACATCTTTTTATTGGAGCATTTAATCCGTGTACATTTAAAGTTATTGATAGGTACTTATCTTTCGCCACTTTTAGTCTTTACCTCTAAGTTCCTTTTTCTTCCTATTTCTTTCTCTCTTTTTTTTTTAAAAGCAGACCCTTTAACATTTCTTGCATTGCTGGTTTGTTGGTTATATAGTCCCTTAGTCCTTTCTTGTCTGTGAAACTTCTGATTTCACCTTCAATTTTTATTGAAAGCCTTGCAGTATACAGTATTCTTGGATTCAGACCCTTCCTTTGCATGACTTTGTATATGTCATTTGTTTCCCTTCTGGCCTGATGAGTTTCTCTTGAGAAATCAGTTACTAGTCTTATGGGGGTTCCTTTGTAGGTAACTTTCTGTTTATCTCTGGCCACTTTTAAGATTCTTACTTTGTCATTAGTGTTTGCCAATTTAAATATAATGTGCCTTGGTGTCGGTTTGTGGGGTTCATTTTGCTTGGGACTCTGTGAGCTTCTTGGATTTGTATGTTTTTTTTCTTTTCTATATTAGGAAAGTTTTCTGTCATTATTTCTTCAAGCAGGTTTTCTATTCCTTGCTCAGTCTCCACTCTTTCTGGAACCCCAATTATATGGATGTTGTTTTGTTTCATGTTATCCCAAAGTTCCCTTAGGCTCTTCACTTGCTTTTTATTTTTATTTTTCTAGAAGTTGCTGTACTTGAGTATTTTTTCCTAACTTGAATTCCAGCTCACTGATGCGGTCCTCTGATTCTTCTAGTCTACTTTTGATGCTTTCTATTGAGTTCTTTATAGCAGTGATGTCATTTTTCATTTCTTCTTGATTATTCTGCATTCCTTCTTGCTTCTTCTTCATTTCTTCTTGGCTGTTCTTCATTTCCTCTTGGCTCTTATTCATATTTCGATTTTGTCTTCCATTCTTTTCATCCACCTTATGGTCATTTCTCTGAATTCTTTCTATGGAAAGTTTATTTCTACTTCTATTTCCTTTTCTTTCTTTTCTGGTGATAACCTGTCTTTCTGTCATGTGGGGGCTGTTTCTTTGTCTTACCATGGTCTTTCTTCTATGGGTGTCTGGTTATGTAATTTTCTCTCCTACATTGATTGAAAGGCACAAACTACAACACGACCAGGTACAACACACAAGGCACTGAACAGAAATATATTTACGATGTTAATTACCACAAATAAGGTGACCACCAATGAAAGACAAATTAGGGTTAAATAGAGAAAGAAGAAGAGAAAAATGAGGAATAAAGAAAAGAAAGACATGTCAAAATCAAATTGACAGAAGGGAGAAAAAATAATATAAAATAAAAAAAGAAGAAGATGAAGAATAAAGAAAGAGAAAAAATGTCAGAGAGAAAAGGAAAAGAATAAAAGGAAAAGGGGAACAAATTATAGATGTGAGGAGAAAACTCCAATAGGACAGCCACTAATCCCAACAAATGCCAGCAACAAGTACCTGGAGATTAATACCAACTACAAATGACAATTAATATCAAGGGAGGCGAGGGAAAAGAGAGGTAAAAAAACAAAACAAAACAAAGCAAACAAAAAGCAAAATAAAACAAGTAGAATAAGCAAAAACAATCTCACAAAAAAGTACAAAAATGGATATAATCACGTTTGAGGCAAACAGCAACAAAAGGACATAGAGAAAAACAACTTTTTGGATAGTGAAGACATGAAGAGAGTGGTTTGTATGGACTTGGAGTAGGGGATTTGAAATTAAATATATAAATGGGGTAAAATTTAACCAGGTAGAGAGAAAGAATAGGGAGAATCTAAAGTTGGAAAAGGGAAAGAGAAACAAGACAACAAAATGGGGAAGGTTAGGAAGAGAGTGTTGGCATAAAAGTAGATTTGAGATAGAGTAAAATTATGCTACAGGAAATATGAAAATAGAGTATAGAACTCTAATCCCAAAGTAAAATAAAGAGAAAACAAAATGACGCTTGATTTTTTTTCCAAAATGGTAAAATAGTAGTAGTAATAATACTAGTTGAAAACAAAAATGTAATAATTAAAAAGGTAATATCAATTGAGGATAAAATAAAAAAAATAGTTTTTTAATTAAATTATGGAAAAAATTTAAAAAATTAAAAAAAAAGAAAAAGAAAAAAATAGAATGGGCAGTAGTGGAGGTCATTCCCTTCCACTATTGTTCTGTTTGGTACTCCTGTTTCCCAGTCTTGAGGGTATTGCAGTTCGCTGCATTCCACTTCTGAGGTCTTAATCTCTTTATTCTTTTGTGATTATGCTAGAGTCAATTTGTGAGTCCTCCACTTGGTGGCAGTGTTTTGGAATTGACTTCTGAGACTAAGCACAGGACTTCTCTAGCCTGTGCTTAGATCCTGCTACTCTGTGGTTCTCAATACCGGTTTGTGGGGGGTTCGAGCAGCCAGGACACTGTAATAACTCCTAGGCTGTCCTTCTGCCTCAGATCAAAATGAGTTGTTTTCTAGAGCTCCCCTCTGTTAATAGCTCTGAGAGTCCCCTTCCACATTTAAGGATCACTCCCTGCCCCACATCCACAGACCTGTCAGAAACAGCTTTCCCCAATTCCGGTTCCCACAGTGTAAGTGTCTCTGTTCTGCAGGATAGGAGACCTCACCTTATCCCTGGCGAAATCTGACCTTTCCTTGTGGCATGTGGAGCTCCTCTGAGTCTGAGTGTCTTTTCCGATTGGAGAGAGGTGTTCTGGGTCCCCCGGCTATTCAGTGGGTATTGCAGCTGTAGCTTTTCAGACTGTTGTAGACATTCTCTTCCCCCTGCATGATGGCGGGATCTCTGCATTAGTGCTGGTGGCTCTGGCAAACAAAAACCCCAGGGCAGTGGGGCTGCCTGGTAGGGGGCCCAGTCCAGCAGTCCCCTGCCTTCTCCTGGAGGATAACTGACTCTTAACTTGTCAACAAACACTCCCAGTGCGACTCTCAGCTGCTCTCTCTCTGTCTGCCCAGCGACAAGGCTCCAGACACATCCATCTATTCCACTACCATTTTTTCACCCCAAAATCTAATTTGCATCTTTAGGATGATTAGTGGCTTTGAGCATGTTTTCATATGTCTCTTGATCTTCTGTATGTCCACTTTGAAAAGTATCTATGTCCTTTGCCCATTTTTTGATTGTATTGTTTATCTTCCTTTTGTTAAGATGTATGAATTCCATATACATTTTGGAGAGTAGGCCCTTATTGGATATAACATTGGCAAATATGTTCTCCATGCAGTGGGCTTTCTTGTTGTTTGGTTGATGGTTTCTTTTGCTGGGCAGAGCCTTTTATTTTGATGTAGTCTCATTTGTTTATTCATTTTTTAGTTTCTATTGCCCTGGGAGCTGTATCCATAAAGATATTGTTACAACATATGTCGGATATTTTGGTGCTTATTGATTACTCTAGTATTTTTATGGTTTCCCATCTTATGTTTAAGTCCTTTATACATTTTGAGTTTATTTTTGTGTATGTTGTCAGTTGGTGTTCTAGTTTCATTTTTTTGCATGCATCTGTCCAATTTTCCCAATACTATTTATTGAAGAGACTATCTTTATTCCATTGCATGCTCTTGCCTTTTTTGTCAAATATTAATTAAGCATAATGGCTTGGGTTGATTTCTGGATATCATCTTAAGAAGTATCTGTGTAGAAACATATTCATTAGGAAAAATAGGAAGTTCTCTAATTTTGTTTTGTTTTGCTTTTGGTGCTTTGTTGTTGTTGTTTAAAATTATCATCCATTGTCACTCAGAAGATAACCAAGACTATATTGAGTCCATCTTTCCACAACTTAGAAGAAAAGTCTGGGACCTGTAGGATTTCTACCAGTAGCTCCTAGGTGGGGTATCATTATTACTAAGTGTTTAAATTGTGTAAGTACTTGTCATTTAACAACCATTCTTTAGTTAATTATTTTTTCTGTTTTCTGTTGTATAAAAATCTTAAACAGCATCATGTGCTTAATTTCATGGAATTAGCACTGGCTTACACTTGCTTAAAAGTATCCTCATATCAGCTTCACTTGCTTAGAATGTTAGGTTGCTATTTTTGCCTTTCTCTTCCATTAGATAATTTGAGTCCTGGCTATTTACCTTATTGCTACTAACCATGTGGCCCCAATAATTCTCTCCATAGCTTCACAAAGTTCATACCAATTTCCATCACATACTCTATCCCCACTATTAATGCAAGGAGGAGGCCAAATAACTTCAAAGACCTTGGACACATAGAACTTAGAAACAAAACCAAGGAATAATGCTTCTAAAGATAGCTATTATCTATTTTCAATATTGAGCTTGTCACCAATTCTTTGAAGAAAAAAAATCCCTGACTGATAGCATTTTCCTATTTTATTTTATATATGTGTACAGTTTCAAGCTACCAGTATGACATCACTGAAAATTGAGAACTAACAATTGGCTCTCCATATGGTTACTTTGTGACAACCTCATAAATTATCACATGTTTTTCAACTTGCTTATCTTTTATTTAGTAAAATCTTAGGTCAATGTTTCTCTAACCAATATGTAACCTTAGGTGACCATTATAAAACTGAGAAGTTTGTTATAATGCAGAATCTTGGTTTCATCCCAGACTTAGAAGTGTGCCTTAGAATCCATAATTTTAACATCTCTCCAGGCAATTCTGATGTATGTTAAAGTTCACCATTCATTGTCACAAATGCTCAGGACCATTTAATTACCATGAAAGAGTGTAACTGGGAACTAAAGTAGCAAAAACAGTTAAGATTTGATCCTCCCAAAGAATAGATATATCAGTTACTACCCTATCTCCAATAGATCTGTCTGCATCAAAACTTAGTAAAAAGATTCAACTATCTCTGATTTAGACTTGAGATAGAATCAATCTTTCCAATTTTGTTTGCTAGGGATGCCATAAAAAGTACCATAGACTAGGTATCTTATACAACATAAATTTCTCTTTTCACAGTTCTGGAGGCTAAAGTTCAAGATCTACGTGTCAGCACTGTTGGTTTCATCCTGAGACCTCTCTTCTTGATTTGTAGATAGCCATTTTCCCCTTTGTCATCACATGGTCTTACCTCTGTGTATGTCTGTGTCCTAACTTCCCCTTCTTATAAAAAAAAACAATTGTAATACATTAGGGCCTATGCTAATGATCTAATTTAACCTAAATTACTTCTTTAAAGTTCCTGTCTCAAAATAAAGTCAAACAGGCAGTCACATAGGGGCCATCAGGAGAGAACTTGCGGTCAACAGAGGTGGGGCACAGACCTTCACCGCCCCAAATCTTGCAGGGGCCTGAACCCTTACACCTTCTGAGAGAGGTCTCCTGTCCACATGGCTGTTTCACTTCCCATGCCCAGCTCAGATTGGGAACCAGGTAACAGACAGAAACTTGGCTGACAGCAGCTGCCCTATATCTAAATTAAGCCTAGCACCAGGAATGCTCAGGACCTACTCAAGAATGCAAATAATCCTTTCCACTAATATTTACAGGGTAATCTAAGATTGTGGGTTGAGTATTAAATTTGACAGTAAAAGAGTAATCAAGCTTTCAGATTAATTTAAATTGGTGAATTAAAATAAGTGAATATTCAAGAAAATTTAATTGTACTGGACAAAAAGCTGTTTCTAAAGGATTAACTAAAATTTCTATTGGTAGTTCATCTCATGGTAAAATTTCTTAACATGCAATGAACATAAAGCAGTCCTATTTTTGTGCAAAAAATTAAAATTTAAAGTTATTAAGATTGCATTAGAAATTTATAAAAGTCTCTATTAATCAAAAAAGGGAGTATTGTAAGATAATATCATGTAAGGAAAAATATTTGGTAATTAAATTATATCTAGACAATTTTTACTTTAGAAAATTAATTTTCATTTGTAATGCTAACAGCAGGACACCCATGAAAAACACACATAGTGTCAAAATAAGCCAAAGGAATAGTGTTTGGGCAAAAATAAAAAGGATCTCAAGTCAATTATATAGAAAAGATTCCTTTATTAACTTTTGGTCGAGAATATGTTTATATACTTTCAGAAAACAACTCCAAGGCCATGTGGATTCCTGCAACAGAGGAATTGACAGGTCTGCTCCAACCACGAAGACAAGAGGAGAAACAGTCCAGAGTTGGAAGACACTGGCAAAGCCTTGCCATGCTAGCAGTCAGCAGCTGTGTGCCACTACAGGATGCCCAGGACCAAACTAGAGAGGGTCTGACCTCCATTGTCACCATTTGTCCAAAATCCAGATACCATTGCTGACAGTTCCACATAAGGAACTGTCTGACATTGAAACTGGGACTCAGAACTGATGGACATTGAAATTGGGACTCAAACATTTTTTTTTTGTTCTTATAGGTTTATTTCTAGCCTGCAGAGTACTTAGGAGTAGAGAAGGCCAGGGGAAGTCAATAGGGGGGGGGGAAGGAGACATATGTACTACTATTTGTAATACTTTAAACAATAAAATAATAATAATAATAATAATAATAATAATAATAATAATAATAAAGTCATATTCTGAAGTAGGAGGGGTTACAACTTCAATGTATGAATTTGGAGGGCACACAATTCAGCTCATAAAAATCCCTAAATAAATTATAAGTAAAAAATGTACATAGGAATTTATACTTAGCCACTAAATATGACACACAGATTCAAGCTTTGGCACATTTAAGCATTTTAACTTAAATATGTTTGGCATCAACATTTTAGCATCTCTGTCACAATAAGCCATCAGCTTGCAAAATATTTCTGACATAAATCCAAACACACAGACCTTAGGCTTTTATGGATCAATTCGTTCACTTTAAAAAATGAAGAGCAATTCATAAAAATCTTGATGAAAACTGAAGGCAAAATTATATTTATCCTTCAGTTGATCAACATTTGATTCATAATTTGGGGAACATCAGAGAAGTCTGTCTCTGAAGAATCTGAGACCTGTTATTTCCCTTGTAGTACTATCTATAATAGGTACAGGTTTACACAAAACACATTAAAAAATTGATATTTTCCAAGAAAGAGATGATATTGAATGCTTTTGTAACTTGTTTTTCCTACATATCTCTAAATTCAGTGTTCAATTTTGGATGGATCTTCTATGTAAGCTACATCAACTGCCCTGTACCATAGCATATAAAATATTTTGTGCAAGACAAATAATTCCAAATAATCATTATGAGTGCTTTCCCATTTATTTATATCTTCAAATAGTAAACAAATATTTTGGGGACAACTATCTTACATTTTGTGCTGACATCTGGAAGATACAGATGTGCATAACTCATGGACCTGTACTCATGGAAGTCACAGTTTAATGAGATATCCAAATGGTGAAATGTGCTATAATATACATGAAATTAGAGCATTATAGGGGCAGGGAAAAGAAGTGGAACAGCTTTGCCTCATTGATATGAGGAAGGTTTCACATTTTACATTTTATCTACATCATATAGAATGTTTGGAAGGTAGCTAATGAGAAAAGAAGAGAAAATTCATTCTAATGAGAGCAAATAGTGTGTAAAACACTATACTACTAGGGAAGTTGCAAATTATTTAGTAAGCTAATAGTGAATTATGGTGCCTAAAAATGTAGATTAGATTCACATCATTCAGAAATTTGTATACTATCCTTAGATATTTGCGTTTTATTCTAAAATCAAAGAAGGGGTTTAGCTGTGAAGTGACACAATTAGATTTGTGATTCAGAATCAGACCAAAACTGAACACATGATATTTTCCCACTCCAAATTTATTTCCAGTCTTTCCCTTTCTAAATAACTCCATCCTTCAGCTACATAAGTTAGAATCCTTGAAGTTATGTTTATATCACTTTTTGTCTGATGCCTCACATCCAGTCAGGAAATCCTTCCAGTTCTATCTTAAACTTATATCAAAATACAGTCTTAATTCTCCTTCACTGCTACCAAAGTCATCTTCATGTATTACTTGGATTATTAAAATAGCCTATTAATTTGTACCCCTGCTTCCACTTTGCCCACTTCTCGCCTCACACCACCAGGTTTGTTCTCAATATAGAAGCCACTGCAATAAGGTTAAATTATTTTTTTTCAGATAATTTTACTCTTTTGCTGTAATATAATCATTGACTTTCACTCAGAGTAAAAGTCAAAGTCCTTACAATGAACTGCAAAGTCCCAAACATTCTTTTCATTTTCTGACCTAATTACTAATTATTCTACCACCTCCCATTTTTCTGCACCACATACATTGGCCTCCTTGCTGTTCCTAGAATATGCCACATGTATTTTCACCTCAAGGCCTTTGCAGTTGCTGTTTCCTCTGCCAGGAATGCTCTTTCCCATGATATCTGAATGAGTTTTGCTTTTTACCTCCTCCAAAATTCACCTCAGTAACAGGAACTCTAACCATCCTATTTGAAATTTCATCACATTCTTCAATACTGTTGTTCTTTTTATTCCTATATTTTTCTCCCAAAACATTTAGCATATTATAGTATAACATACCATATATATATTTATTTCATTTATCATTTGTGTATTCCCACTACAATCTGAGCTACATGAGGGCAAAGTCTTTTTTTTTTAATTTGTCTTAATTGTTGAAAGTATTACAGTTGTCCCCTTTATTTCTCATTGACTCCTCTATCCTAACCCCACCCCCTGCTCCAGGCCTGCACCACACTATTGTTTGTGTCCATGGGTTATGCTTATAGGCATATAAATTCTTAGTTGATCTCCTCGCACCCATCTACCCACCCTCATCTTTCCTCTGAGATTTGAAAGTCTTTTCCATATTTCTATGTCTCTGGATGTATTTTGTTCTTTGGATTCCATATATAAGTGAGACCATGTGACACTTGCCTTTCTCTGACTGGCTTATTTTGCTTAACATAATACTCTCCAGTTGCCTCCATTATGTCTCAAAGGATAATGGATTCTTCAACAAAATTAAAGAAAAAGAGCCCATGTATGGGAGAACATATTTGCCAATGATATATCTGATAAGTTAATATCCAAATTACATAAAGAACACATAGAACTTAACAAAAGGAAGATAAACAGTCAAATTAAAAGATTGCCAAAGGACCTTAATAAACACTTCTCCAAAGTGGACATGCAGATGGCCAAGATAAATATGAAAAAATGCTCAAAGTCATTGATCTTCAGAGAGATGCAAATTAAAATGACAATGAGTTTACACCTCACACCTGTCAGAATGGCTCCATAAACAAATCAACAAATAACAATTGCTGACCAGGATATGGAGAAAAGAGAAACCTATACCCTGCTGGTAGAAATGCAGACTGGTACAGCCATTAGGGAAAACTGTATGATTTTTTTTTCTCAAAAAATTAAATATGGAACTGCCATTTGATCTAGTGATACAACTTTTATAAATATATCCTAAATAAACCCCACTAATCAGAAAGAATATATGCACCCCTATGTTCAAAGCAGCATTTTTTACAATAATTAAAATCTGGAAACAGCCCAAATGCCCATCAGTAAATGAGTGGATTAAAAAACAAAAAAACAAAAAAAAACAAAAACCTGTGGTATATTTACACCAGGGAACACTATGCAGCAGTAAAAAGGAAGAATCCAAAGATTTTGTTTTCTTTTTAATCTTTGGGTATAACATAATTTCTAAAATGGTGCCTGAAAAGCAAGAGCTCAATAAATATCTGTAGAAAAGTTGAATGAAACTTATACAATAGTGTGATTTGAGTAGATAAGATCAGTGAGAACAAGTTTTGCAATAATTGACAATGTTTGAATTAATATTTATTGAGCTAAACATCTACCATGTAGTTCACATTTTCTAGTTTCTCTGCAGAATATGAATATAAGAGGTATCACCATAACTACCACTAGTATCATGTGGAATAAAAGAGTAGTTTCTGCCAAACTGCATGTCTGTAACTTGGTGTTTTTTTTTTTTCTGTTTGTTTTTTTTGCCAGCATGTCTTCCTTCTTGTCTGTATTATCAACATTTTAAAATCTTCTAATTATATCAATTTTCACTCCCAGTTTTATCACTTTTGTTTCTTCACAATACTTTCACCAACTGTTGGTCAATTCTCTCTTTTGATTACCCATTTTTCTAAAATATTACATGAGTTTATCATTAGGAGTTCGTAGGCTACACAACTATAGATATTTTTGCTGTCTATGAACTGAATAATATGCAGTGACCAACCAAAAAAGGACTTTGAAAGATAAGGCATGATTAATCACTTATTTGTGGGATTAAAAGCTATCAACAAAGTTTGAACTTTATGCAATTACTCATGGTTATTATAATCTGATAATAAATTTAAACAGTCATTTGGGAGCTGGTGTTATTTAAACTGTGAGTAACCAAAATGCAAGCATATTAGGTCTGTGCATAGCAAAGTTTGGACCTGTGTGTGTGTGCATGTGTGTGTGTGTGTGTGTGTGTGTGTGTGTGTCCCATAAAAGTATTATAGACAGACATATTTAATATTATGTAATTTTATCTATGAGATTTATCATTTTTACCTGTCATATATTAAAATTATACAAAATGCATGAGTCTGCACGAAGTTCTTAACCTATTCTGTTCTTTACCTACACCATATACTACACATGCTTAATTACAATAATTCATATTAAGTTCTGATATTGGTAATACATCTATCCCCTTGTTTTATTAATTATCTCATCAAATTTCATGAAAAAGTGTTAGGATTTTTATCCAAATGATAATGAAGCTTGTATTACACTGAAGCAATAAGGTTATTTTCTGGATTACTGAATGACTTACAGTTTCTCAACCTATAAGCATCATTCTACAAAGCTGATCACTCGCTTTCTTCTTCCTACCTCCAAAATACATCTGAAGTCTGTCCACTACTTTGGTCTGCAATATTATACTTGAATAAAGTGACATTAACTTTCACCTAGACTACTGCAATAGCTTTCAAAATAGTTCTTCTGTTTCTTATTTTGTTTCCTATCATCTGTTTTTCCTTAAAGAATCCAAAGTGTGGCTTAAAATATAATCAGATTATGTTATACTAGAGACGTGATGCACAAAATTCATGCAAGAATAGGCCTTCCTTTCCCCAGCTGTCAGCATTAGCTTCCCTCTGGCACACAGGACCTGGGCTTCCTTCGCAGTTCCGACTTCATCTGGAAGGTTGTCTGGAAGGACATACAAAAGGATGTCCAATCTAATTAGCATATTATGCTTTTATTATTATAAATTATTTTGATGATCTTTCAATAGTTTCTCATCACATTTACAATAAAATTCAAATTTCTTACAGGGCCAACAAGGTCCTATGTAAATCTTCTCTCTGATTACTTGCATATAACCAGCCATCTTTCTATCTGTCTCACATGCTAAGTCATTTTCTATCTTGAAGTGTCACTTTAAACTCTTCCCCCAGATCTCACCCTAATGCCATCACATAACTATTTAAAGTAGTCCCCAGTTTCCTCCATCAACTCTTTTTTTTTTCATTATGGAAGTTCATTTTTTGTTTTTGTTTATTTCCTGTCTCCCTCCAATTGAACATAAACTCTTTGAGAAAAGTGATTTTATACATCTAATTTCTACTATGTTCCCAGTGTCTGAAACAGTGTCTGGCATGTTGTGTCTGCCCCTCCAAAAAAAAAAAAAATAATTGTTTTTGAATTGATGAATGAACAAATAACTTATATTTCCATAATTTGAATTATTTCCAATTATTAGCATTGTGCTTCTATTAATGTTTTATATATAAATGTTTTCCTATTTTAAAAAGGTAGGCTAGATCTCTAGAAACGTAATTGTCTCAAAGGATACATATATCTGAGGGCTAGAAATGTGCTAAAAACTTATCTTCAGAAATATAATAATTTCTAATTTTTTAAATATATTTTTATTAATTTCAGAGAGGAAGGGAGAGGTAAGAGAGATAGGAATATCAATGATGAGCGTGAATCATTCATCGGCTGCCTCCTACACACCTTCTAGTAAGGATCAAGCCCGCAACCCAGACATGTGCCTTTGACTGGAATAGAACATGAGACTCTTCATTCCTCAGGCTGACACTCTAACCACTGACACAAACCAGCCAAAAGCAACATATGAGTACTAATTTTCATTAATACTATTGTCATTTATTAATCCGTGATTGTTTAATAGGCCAAAACGTTGTACCATTGCTATTTTAATTTGCAGTTATTTAATTACTGAAAAGATTGAGCATATTTTAATATAGTTATACTTTATATACTTTTAATATATTTCTGTGAATTAGCTGTTCATATCTGTGGGCATTCAATTTTACATAGAATACAAGGGTGGGCAAAAGTAGGTTTAAATGATAAAATAAATAATACAATAATCAATAAATAATAAAAAATAAACTCTGTTTCACATACCACTCTAAACCTACTGTTAACCTCCCTCCTGTAGATTTGGCAGTAGTTAGATCCAGAACCTATAGAATCAATCCTCTATAGCTGGATTGCCTGCATGAGCTTCAAATTCCAGCACTACAACTTACTAGATTTGAGTCTGGGCAAGTTTTTGATTCTGTGACTTAGTTTATGCAAGTATAAAGTGATGATAATAATAGTATCAGCCTCATAAGGTTATAGTGAAAATTAAATGAGTCACTAGAGGTAAAAAAAAAGCAATTAGAATACTACTTAGACCTTAGTAAGCATAAAAAATATTGGTATTGGACCTCTATCTTATACTATACTAAAAAATAAACTAAAATGGATCGAAGACTTAAACATAAGACTTGAAATCATAAAACTTAGCAAAAACTTAAAGGAAAAACACCTTGGCATGGTCTTGGCAATGATTTTTTTCGATTTGATAATGAGAGCAAAGACAATACTGGCAAAAATCAACAAGAGGGACTACATCAAACTAAAAAGATTCTGAACAGCAAAGTAAATGATCAAAAAATGAAAAGGCAACCTATGAAATGAGAAAAAAAATTCACCAATCATATATCTGGTGATGGGTTACTATTTAAAATATATAAGGGAACCTTATAATTCAATAGCAAGAAAAAAAAACAAGTTAAAAATGGAAAATAATCTAAATAGACATTTTTTCAAAGACATACAGATAGGCATTGGGTATATGAGAAGATATTCTATATTACTAATCATTGAAAACTGCAAGTGAAAAATCATGAGATATCACCTCATATCTGTTAGAATGTCTATTATAAAAAAGAGAAGAGATAACACATGTTGGTTAGGATGCGGAGAAAATGAAACCATCGGGAATGTTGGTGTGAATGCAAATTGATAGACCAGTTATGAAAAACTGTAAGGGTTCCTAAAAAATTAAAAATAGAAGGAAACAAAATCACTGTCTCAAAGAGATGTCTGTACTCCTATGTTCATTGTAGCATTATTCAGAATAGCTAAGGCCTGGAAACAACCTACATGTCTATTGAAGGATGAGTGGATAAAGAAAAATGTGGCATATATTTTATTATGAGCAATAAATGAGATAATACGTGTAAAACCAAAATTTTAACTATCATTATTACTATGATTAGAAATCCAAGTATGTAATCCCTCAGCCCGGCCTGCAATGACACAAGCGTTTGGCACCCAGTCTGGCTAGAGGCCCTCTGCAGCCTGGCATGGAACTCTTGCCTCATCACCAGAGTGACGATGCAAGCATTGCCCCCCTTCCAGCCACTCCATGCCCGCTGCCCAGAGGCCCTCCACAATAGGGGTGGGATGCTTACCTTGTCACTACAGCGACAAGGTAAGCCCACCAGCTCACAGCCTTTTCTCCCTTGCTTTCCCTCCATCAGAATGAGGAAACAGAACAGACTGGATCTGAAGAGGCCTGAATGGAAGGGAGGGTGGGTAGAGGGTGGAGCGGCTTCCACAGGCCCCGCGCCCTCCCAGCCAGGAAAGAGGAAGAGGGAGGCAGGGATGCCTGGAGGACTGCTGAGGAAAACAGAGACAGAGACTGGGCAAGACCAGGGCAGCAGGGGAGGGCAGTTGGGGGCAAGATCAGGCTGGTAAGAGAGGGCAGTTAAGAGTTATTAGTCAGGCAGAGGCAGTTGGGGGTGAGATCATTCCAGCAGGGGAGAGCAGTTAGGGGCAATGAGGCAGGCAGGCAGAGGCAGTTAGGGGTGATCAGGTAGGCAGGCAGGTGTGTGGTTAGGTGCCAGTGGTCCCAGATTGTGAGAGAGATGTCTGACTGCTGGTTTAGTCCTGATCCCTGTGGGCCTGGGCCTAAACCAGCAGTCAGATATCCCCCAAGGGGTCCCTGATTGGAAAGGGTGCAGGCTGGGCTGTGGGGACCCCCTCCCCCAATGCATAATTTCATTCACTGGGCCACTAGTATATTATATAATAGCATAAAATACATGGTATCCCAAAAATGTATGCACACTTTAATAACAGTTCAGTTTTGAAAATAAAATCTATTTTAATAAACCTAGCCTTTATAATTATTTGAAGTGTGTGTATACATTTTTGTTATATATATATGAAGTATTATTATTCAGACTTTTAAAGTAATGGAAACTTAGCATTTGTGACCTGGATGACATTATACTAAGTGAAATAAAACACTCAGATAAAGAAAAATACTGTATGTTATTGCTTATATGTGGAATCTAAAAATAATTTTGAACTCATAAAAGCAGAGTAGAGTAAATTGGTGTTTGACAGGGAATAGAAGCTGGGGGAAATAGGGTGAAATTGGTCAAAGGGTACACACTTTCAGTTATAAGGTGAATAAGTTCCAGGGATTTAGTGTGTAACATCATGACTACAGTTAATAATACTGTGATATGTACTTAAAATTTGCTAATAGAGTGGATCTTAATCATTCTCACCACAAGAAAAGTAACTATGTGAGATATGAATATTCTAATTAAATTGATAATGGGAATCATTTTACAATATATATGTACTAGTGTCCTGGTACATGAAATTTATTTACAGGGGGCTGATATCTCTCAGCCCAGCCTGCACTCTCTTAAATCTGGGACCCCTCAAGGGATGTCCTACTGCCAGTTTAGAGGTATAGAGCCTAAACCAGCAGTTGGACATCACTCTTGCAATCTGGGACTGCTGGCTCCTAACTGCTCACCTGCCTGCCTGCCAGATTGCACCTAACCACTCTGTCTGCCAGACTGCTTGCCCGTAACTGCCCCCCGCTGCCAGTCTGCTTGACCCCAAATGCCTCCTTGCTAGCCTGATCACCCCTTTATTCCCCCTGTGCCAGTGTGCTTGCCCCCAAAAGCCCCCTCCACTGGCTTGATAGCCCCCAATTGCCCCCCTGCTGGCCTGCTCACCTGCTTGCCCCCCTCTTCCCTCCCAACTGGCCTGCTTGCCCCCAACTGAGCCCTGCTGGCCTGCTCATCCAAAACTGCCCTTCACTGTACTGATCTCTCCCAACTGACCCCCACTGACAGTCTTCTTGCCCCCAACTGGGTCCCTGCTGGTCTACTCACCCCCAACTGCCTCCCACCAGCCTGATCACTCACAACTGCCATCTCCTTTTGGTCTCTAACTGCCTCTACCTCAGCCCCGCCACCATGGCTTTATCCAGAAGAATGTCCAGAAGGTCTCCTGGAAGGTCTCCCAGTCTAATTAGCATATTACCCTTTCATTAGATTAGATAGAGGCCTGGTGCACATGTAGGGGCTGGCTGGTTTGCCCTGAAGAGTGTCCCAGATCAGGGTGGGTATTCCTTTAGAGTGTGGGACAGTCTGGGAGAAGAGCCTGTGGTGTTTTGCAGGCCAGCCATGACCCGATGGGGTGAGAGTTTCTGCTAGAGGGGTGCGGCCAGCCTGGGTGAGAGGCTGAGGGATATTTTCAAGCTGGCCACACCCCCTGGCAACTCAGGCTCCCAACTCCTCCTTCAGCAGAGGGTAGGGAGGGTGGAAAGCTTGGCTTCTTCCATCACCAGGGGCAACCCAAGCCTCCTTCTTGCTCCAGTTCCATGACTACCACCATATTTTAGAGTTAATTTGCATACTCACTCCTAATTGGTTGGTACAGATAGTGGCGTGATGGTCAATTTGCATGTTTCACTTTTATTAGTGTAGATATAAAATCATCATGTTGTACATACACTTTATATATAACACTAGAGGCACAGAGATCAAGCCTAAGCCTGCAGGCGAACATCCCGCAAGCAGTCCTTAGCACTGCTGTGGAGGAGGGAGAGGCTCCCACCACTAACACTGCACTGGCCACCTATGAGCATGGCTTCTGGCTGAGCAACCCTCCCCCCTGCGGGAGCACACAGACCATCGGGGGTCACCTCTTGCATTGAGTGTCTGCCACCTAGTGTTCAGTGTGCATCATAGCAACAGGTCATTACACTATTTGGTCTATTTGCATACTGGCCTTATATACGATTTTTATTTGCCAATTATACTTCAGAAAAGTTGGGGAAAATATTGAGTATTATCATTATTATTATTATGTTTCAAATATAAAGATCTCTTGAAAGTTAAGAAACAAACTCTCAATTCATTCTTTACTCTTTTAATTTGGCCTATGTGACTTCTCATACATTTTCATAAAAATTATGTAGGCTTCTGATACAATATAACAGACTGAGCAGATATGTGTTTACCTCTTTTTTCTGCTGAAGATTCACTGAAATTAGAGGGGGAAAATATACATATGTGTGTGTATGTATCTATGCATATAGAATATTTATGAGCATCTCTTTTTAAATGTGGGGATATCACTGGACAGAAGATATTAGTGATTTTTAAAAAAGTAAAAAAATTAATTAAGTCATCATACCTTTAGGTAAATCATGATGAGTATTCAACCTAGAAACAGACGAAGGATAAGTTAATAGTAATGATGGCATTGTTTATTCCTTGAAGGCAAAATCACAGCGAAGTTCTGAGACTTGAATCAGTTTTATGAAGATTGAGAGTATTTAGTGGCCATTAACAGTAAATGATTGAAGTTTTATCTATGTAAAATCACTGTGAATTAGCTTATACCACAATTTCCTTTGTACAGTATGTATAAGCTCTCAGAATAAAACTGGAGATTTAATCTATAAATATTTTCCCTTGTGGAAACCTAGTGTTGATATTGACAACCTTAGAAAAAACAACTTTCGTTGTCTTAGTATCAGTGTTTGTTATCTGATATTCTCCCTCCTAGATTAATATATACACATAGTAATATGAATCCTGGCAGTTGACATTATATACTAATATTCATAAAGCTCATTGTTACACTTCCATTGGATAAACGTGTTGGGGAAATTTAACTATACAAATACAAAGGAAACCCATCCCAGCTACTTATAAAAAAAATATGGGAGAATCCAAGATGGCGGCATAGGTAAACACCTACACTGCTGCCTCACACAACAATTTCAAAACTACAACTAAAAGACAGAACAGACATCATCCAGAACCACAGGAAAGCTGGCCCAGTGTACGTTCTGCAGCTAGAAGGAAAGAGAGGGGCTCACAGAAACCCAGAGGAGCTGCAAAAAGCCAAGGTACAGAGACGCGCGCACTGAGAGAGCCGGTGCGGTACCTGGCTGGCTTTCTCTGGCAGGAGGGAAATGGAGACTCTCAACGGCATTGAACCCCTTATCTTACAACACTGAGCCCCAGATCCAGCCGAAACTCATATGGGGGGAGTTTGGACTGTGAAAAGGGAGAGGTGCATGGAAATTTAAGTGAGTCGCAGAAGATCAGGTCCGGTCTCGCACGCGCACGGTGCTGCGTGGAGGACAGATTGCTGATTGTGCCACTGGCTTTCGCGAGTGGGTGGGAGACAGACCCTCAAACTGTGCCACTTCTGAGTCCATTGGGCCCCTGTTTTGGGCGAAAACCTGGGGACCTAGACTCCTGTGGTCCTAGTGCGCAGGGGAGCTGGAAAGGCAGCAGTCTAGAGGCACTGCGAGTGTGCAAGCACAAGGACCGCGCCAGCGATTACCTAGTAACGTGAGACTCAGGGGCCATGGAGGGCAGGGCCAACTGGAAGGCAAGGCGGTCCCTTAAGCCTTGAGACTCCACCCATCCGAAGCTCAACAGAGGCTTCTTCGGTTTTGCGTCTGGTGTCATAAGGCTGAATTCAACACAGAAGTTTCCCCAGCATAGTGAAAATGCTGAGACAAGGGAAGGGATCACAAACAAAAGAAATGGAGGAAAAAAAAACAACTGGATATAGAGTTCAAAACCACACTTATAAGGTTTTTCAAGAATATGCTAGAAAAGTTGGATAAATTTAGTGAGACCCAAGAGGAGATGAAAAAGGAACAACTAGAGATGCAAAAGAGCCAACTAGAGATGGAAAAAGTCCAACTAAAGATGATAAAGGACCAAATAGAAATTAAACATACACTGACTGAAATAAAAAATATTATACAGAGTCCTAAGAGCAGACTAGAGAAAGGCAAGAATCAAGTAAAAAATTTGAAATATAAAGAAGCAGACAACATTCAACAGGAAAAGCAAGAAGAGAAAATAATCCAAAAATGTGAACATAATGTAAGGAGACTCTGGGACAGCTTTAAGCGTACCAACATCAGAATTGTGGGGGTGCCAGAAGAAGAGAGAGAGCAAGATACTGAAAACCTATTCAAAGAAATAATGACGGAAAACTTCCCACATCTGGTAAAAGAAATAGACTTACAAGTCCAGGAAGCACACAGAACCCCTTATAAAAGGAATCCAAAGAGGACCACACCAAGACACATCATAATTAAAATGCCAAGAGCAAAAGAGAAAGAGAGAATATTGAAAGCAGCAAGAGAAAAACAGTTTATTACCTACAAGGGAGCACCCATACGACTGTCAGCTGATTTCTCAACAGAAACGATGCAGGCCAGATGGGAGTGGCAAGAAATATTCAATGTGATGAATGGCAAGGGCCTACAACCAAGAATAATCTATCCAGCAAAGCTAACATTCAGAATTGAAGGGCAGATAAAGAGCTTCACAGATAAGAAAAAGCTAAAGGAGTTCATCAACTCCAAACCAGTATTATATGAAATGCTGAAAGGAACTCTTTTAGAAGAGGAAGAAGAAAAAGGTAAAAGACAAAAAATTATGAATAACAAATACATATCTATCAACAAGTGAATCTAAAAATTAAGTGAATTAAAAATTTGATCAACAGAATAAACTGGTGAATATAATAGAATCAGGAGCACAGAAAGGTAGTGGACTGATAATTCTCAGGGTGGAAGGGGTGAGGGGTGTACAGGGAGAGACTGGACAAAAATCATACACCTATGGATGAAATCAATGGGAGGGAGCTAAGGGCAGAGGGAGAGGTGGGAGCTGGGTGGAGGGGTGTTATGGAGGGGAAAAAAGAGAAACAAATATAATAATCTGAATAATAAAGATTTAATTAAAAAAAGAAAGTAAACCTTCAGCATTTCAAATTGCAAATAACCACAAAGATGTGACATTTGTTCTACTTTATTTGAATAAATTTTGATTTTGTCCAAAACAAACAAAAAAATAAAGAAAATATGTTTCTTTATTCCTAAATAAAAATAATAACAAGGAATACTAGGTATTTGGAGAAAAAAATCTACTAGTATAGAAGAGAGTCAAAGTAAACAAATGAAATTATTGACTTTAGAAAAAATGAAGATATGTGATGTTGTTAAAATTCACATATGCAAAAAAAGAAATAAAATATACATATGCCCACATACAATACTATATAAATGCAGTAAAAGTTTACAGAAGACATTGCACATATAATTTAATAATATGGTGTGATGAAAAAAAATCAAGGAATAACTCAGAATAACTTTGAAATTAAAGATGCAATGCTAAATATTAAAAAGAGGAATATCTTACCCTGTGGGACAGCATGGATAGAAGTGGAGAATATTATGCTCAGTGAAATAAGCCAATCTGAGAAAGACTGGCTTATTTGTCACATGATCTCACTTATTTGTGGAATCTAATGAACAATTTGAATTGACCAACAAAATAAGACCTGGAACAGACTGACATACCTCTATGTGGAGTTGAGAGAATGAGAAGAAATAAACCAAAAAACTTATATACTTAGATGCATAACCCATGGACATAGGCAATAGGGTAGTGAAGAACTGGAGGTATGGTAGAGGCTGGGAGGAGTAGGGTAAAGAGAAGGAAAATGAGAGATATCTGCAATATTATCAATAATGAAAAATGTATTTTAAAAAAGAGCATTGCAACAGGATGCCCAGGACCAAACCAGAGAGGGTCGGACTGGAATCGCCACCATCTGTCCAGTATCCTGATACCATTGATGACATGTACACATAAGAAACTGTCTGACACTGAAACTGGGACTCAAAGCTTTCGGACATTGAAAATGGGACTCAGTCATTTTTCTTTTGCTCTAGTGGGTTTATTTCTAGCCTACAGGGGCAAGATGTTTTTAAAGACAAGAAGCAGGGGATGGAGGGGAGGAAGCAGACACAGAGGCAAAGAAGCAATGAACAGACCATCCTGCTACAGTGGGAAGGCAAGGGAAGTTGGGGAGGAGGGGCCTATAAGAGATAAACCAAAGGACTTGTGTGCATGTGTGTGTAGGCGTAGCCAGTGGATACAGGGCAATGGGGGAAGGCGGCGGGGGGAGGAGGGCGGGGGGGAGTGAGGGCATGTACTAGGGGGTGGGGATGGCAATAGGGGGAAAATAATAATTAATTAATTAATTAATTAATTTAAAAAATTTAAAAAAGATGAAGTCAAGGGCAACTTCCCAAAGTTAAAACCAAAGTATTCAAAAAGATAGGGACTTATGAACATAAAGATAGGATATACAGTGGTACCTCGAGATACGAGTTTAATTCATTCCTTAACCTTGAGGCTTGGGAAGCTATGAGACGCTCAGGTGGCGGTAAACTGGTGGGTCGTGTGCAGCTGGCCGATCCGCGTGATTACTCCTATCTCAAATGTTTCTCGTATTTCAAAGCAAAAATTGCTCGCTCAACGGCTTGTAACTCAAAAATCTCATATGTTAGGGCACTCGTATCTCGAGGTACCACTGTATGGTGAATCAAGATAGAAGGTCCAATATCTAATAAGAGTGTCACAGAAATTCAATAAAATAGGAAAAATTCTAAAGATATAATTTTTAAAAATTACTTGACTTGAAAAAAGACATGCTTTAAAATTGAAAAGGCTCATTGAATGCCAAAAGGATGTATGAAACATAAAGCACACTTAAACACAATATGATGAAATTACAGTAGATAATACAAAAAAAAGAGTTCCTAAAATTTTCTTAAGCAGGTAAATCTTCAACTAAAAAGAAACAATGATTAACTAGCATATGTTTTCTCTATGAATAAAAATGGATTGCAGCATAAATTATAGCATGCCTTCAACATTTTTAGCAAATTTACACTGAATCATAAATCAACCATGAGAAATTAATAAAGCTATTTTCAGATATTTAACTACTTATAAAATTATTCACTTATCATTAATAAAAGAAGTATGAATGTACTTTTGCAATAACAGCACAAATAATATTAAAAAAAGAGAAATATTGGAAATATTCTAAACAATCTCCCCAATAAAAGAGTAACATGCTAATTGGCTGTACCTTCACGATTCCCACCAGCCAATCAGGAGTGAGTATGCAAATTAACCCAACAAATATGGTGGATTAATTTGCTTAAGAGGGCCCCAAGTGGCCTGGGGCTAGGTGGGAGGTTTGTATTGTCGCCATGGTGACAATGCAGCCATTTTGCACCATCCCTGGCTGCTCCAGGTCTCTGAGCAGCATAGGAAGGCAGAAAGGCGGAGGCTCCCAGCCAGAGTGGAAAGGCAACTCAGGCCAGAGCAAAGGCAATGCCAGCAGCCTATTCTGGCAGGAATCTTTGTGTATTGGGCTTCTAGTTAGAAAATGAAATAATAAAATACACAATTTTCAGTAGAATCAAAACCATGAAATATTTAGGACTAAATCAACTGAAAGGCATGTCAGGCCTCTGTTTTTAAAAGTATAAAACACTGTTCAGGCAAATTACAAAAACAACATAAATCAAAAGGTAAATCATGCTCATGAATTGGAAGCTTTCATAGTTTTAAGCTGTCATTCTCTGTAAATCAATATGTAGATGCAAAATCAAATGTACATCATAATGCCAGCAAACTTAGTTTAAAAATTGACAAACTGATTGTAAAATGTATATGGAAATGAAAAACACATAGCATTGCTAAATTTCTTTTTTAAAATATCAGATTACTCACACTTGGAACTTCAAAACATAAAAATACAGTAATCAAGATAAGTAATACTGGAATATTTGGGAACTTTGATCAGAGTACCCAGATGTTCAAGGCCAATTAGAGTGTGGGGGCCCTATCCAGAGTGTTTAAAACTAATTTATCTTCTGCAAGTGCAAGGACATAGCAGTTTCTCTGTATGCACTGCACAAGTTTGTCCTTCTATAACCCAAAGAGTGATGTCAATAATTTGGCAAGAAGCCTCTTTTGTCTAAGTTAGTATAAAGTATGTTACTGACCACCAGTGCAGTACTGCCTTGTGGGTAAGATGTATTACTGACCAGCCAGTGCTGGCTATTTTTACTAGCATGGTGTCTGTATTTGCTACTGTATTAGCAGAGACTGCTTTTATATAGGACAAGACTGCTTTTCTAATGGCTCCTTAGTAGCAATGGCTACTTGGGCTACAATAAAGACTCTCTTATATGCCTATGACTTCTCATGTTGTCTTCTCCGTCTGATACCCAGTGTTCAAAGAGGTCCAACCCTTGGCAGAGGGACTCAACTAACAGTATCCTATATAATAAAGATGTAATATGCAAATGGTCATTATGCTGTGAAGTGTAATGACTGATCACGTAACAACCAGATCATGGATCAGCAGGGGGTGGGGCAGCGAGCTACAAGCAGGTGACAGAGAGCTACAGGAGGGGGCAGGGCAGCCAGCTATTAGGGGAGTACATGAGGAGGAAGGGGAGGGGAGAGGGGAGTGGGGGAAACTACTGGAGGACAGCAGCGAGCTACTGGCACATGGATTCGTGTGCAGGGCTACTAGTATAAGGATAAACAACTAGATTAATAAAACAAAACAATATATGGCACTAAAACAACTGTATATGTGAAACATTGACCCCTTTTCATACTATATACTAGAGGCTTGATGCGCAAAATTTGTGCAAGGGGCTTGGCCCTTGCACCCACGGTGGCTTGCTTTGGCCCTCACAGCCCTGACTTCATCCAGAAAGTCCTCTGGAAGGTCATTCAGCTGTCTAGTCTAATTAGCATATTGCACTTTTATTATTATAGATAAAATTGAATTATAGTTTATAAATATAAAATTAAAAATATAAAGTTTTTAGGAGATAAAATAGGAAAAATACTTATTGCTTTGGGTTTAGCAAAATGGCTTAACCATAAAAGACAGTATAAATTGGACTTGATTAAACATTTTGCTTATAAAAATGATATTATGTATGGGAATAGCCATGACACAGACAGTGAAAATATATGTCATGTATCTGACAAAGGTCTTTATCCAGAATATATGAAAAGTCCTCCAATTCAATAATAAAAAGAAAATTGGCAGTCTTCAATAGACACTTCACAAAAGATAATACTATATGAAAACATAAGTGTAGAGGTATCTCATTGTCATTTCGGTTTGAATTTTCCTAATGACTAATCAAAGCAAGCACATTTTAATGTGTGTATTTGATATCCTTTTATCTTCTTTCATGATGTGTCCAAATATTTTGACACTTTAAAAATTGGCATGTATGTTTTATATAAAATAAAAATGTCATATCTCCTTAATATAAGTCTTTTATCAGTTTCTTACAGATTTTCTCCCAGTGGCTTGTGTTTTCATTTTCTTAACATCTTTCAAAGAATATAATTTTTTTGTTATTATTTTCATGAAGTTCAACTATTTTCTTTTCTAATACACTTTTTGTGTCCTATCTCAGAAATCTTTTCTTAGTCTCAACACATAATTAATTTGCCTATGTTTTCTTTAAGAAGCCTTATTCAGTTTGTTCTCACATGATCCATTTTGTGTTAATCTTTGTGTATTTTGTGAAGAAAGGGTCAAGGTTCAGGGTTATGCAAATATATATCCAAATATTCCAGCAGCATTTGTTGAAAAGACTATCCTTCACCTCACTCAATTACCAAATCAATTAGCCAAACATGTGTAGGTCTATTTTGGGACTCTATTTTTTTTTCCATTAAGCTATACATCTATTCTAATACTAATTCTACATTACCTTAATTACTTTAGCAGCTTTAGAGTAACTTTATGAAAGCAATCAGGGGAGTCTTCCAACTTTATTATTTCCCAGAATTATTTTTGCTATTTTAGGTTATTTTTATTTATCTCTAATTATTAGTATCTAGTTGTCACTATCTCTAAAAATACTTCTGGAGTGACATCAGGAGGATGACAGAAGAGAAGGTACTTGGCTTTATTACCTATCACAGAATGACTAACAAACTATTCATGGGACAAGAACACCTTGTGAAAATACCAGAAAGCCTCTTGGACCATACACACAAAAAATAGAAAAGATTTATTACAAGGATAAGAGGAGCAGTTTAGCGGTTTTATTTAACCACAAGGCTCTTCCCCCAGACCACCACAGTTTACACTGAGAGGATTCCCCTGGGCCAATGATTTCTGCATAGTGGAAAAAAAGAACCTGAGGCAGATATCCAACTTCTCCAGTTTTCCTGGGAAGCCATTTTTGTTTAACTTCATGGGGAACAGTGGGGGAATTAGCAGGGCTAGACTGCCAGGAATCATCTAGAAACAAAGAATGGGACAGAGATCAAGCAACCAACAGCAAAACCTACCTGCTCACAGTTACTACCAGCTGACCTGCTAGTCCAGAATTCCAGGATGTGCTCACTGGTGAAGGTCTTTCCCTGCTGAAATTAATCTGGAGAAGATAGAAGGGGAGATTGTTTCTTCAAATGATCAAGCTTCTCTAATAATTCAAGTGTGAGAAAAGGATGCAAATACCAGTGCTATCTAGATAGGAAAGAAGCTGAGGACATTCGGGAGGGAAAATTGTGAAGTCAGTTTTTACAAGTTAAGTTAGCTTCCAGTGAATATCAAATGGAAATGTTCGACATGCAATTGGAAAGCTAGGCTGGTAACTCAAGACAGATTTTAATGCTGGAGACCAAATTTGGGACCCAAAACTACATAAAGATTGATACATTCTGGAGAATTTTAATTATGTGAATGAATGTGAATGCCAAGGGGGATATTTAAGAGTGAATGAAAATTGAAAAGGATAAAGGAAACAGAAATCGTAGAAAGTAAGATTTATAGACTTAGTGTTCTAAAAATTGATTAGAAGAAATATTTGACAAATGGGAGTGGAGGGGGGTTAGAGAGCAACCAAAGGACTTATATGCATGCATATTAGTATAACCATTGGACAAAGACACTGGGGCAGTGGGGGCTTGCTTGGGATGGGAATGGCTGGGGAGGGCAATTGGAGAAAATAAAGACATATGTAAAACTTTAGATAATAATAAAGAACATAAAATAAAAATAAAAAATAAAAAAAATAAAAATACTTGACACAGGTATCAGATAAGTCCAAAGAATTCTACAAAACTAACAAGGAGATATTATTTTCATCACAATTAGAAATAAATCTTTTATGACTTTTTGTTTTCTAATTCTTAGATTTATTCAATTGTTTTAAATTTCAACCACTCTATAATAACAAAGGTATAATATGCTAATTAGACCAGGCATTTTTCCAGACATCCTTCCTTCTGGACAAAGCTGCAGAGGGCGGGGTCTGCGGCAGAGGTGGCAGAGACCCCCAGCCTCTGTGGCAGCAGGCAAGGGCCCAGGCCAAGGCCCTTGCACAAATATCGTGCATTGAGCTTCTATCATTATATATTTACACTCGCATGGAATTAACTTTTCCATTATTTTATT
This sequence comes from Lasiurus cinereus, assembly GCA_011751065.1. Classification (NCBI taxonomy): domain Eukaryota; kingdom Metazoa; phylum Chordata; class Mammalia; order Chiroptera; family Vespertilionidae; genus Lasiurus; species Lasiurus cinereus. Next base: position 28,853,780 of record JAAGEH010000015.1, on the reverse strand, counting down.
CTGATTCTTTTTCAGTGAACCTGTTGGTACATCTAAATCCATTATGTTACTTTTTCTTCTATCCATTCCTTTATCTGATCCCTATCTTAGGACTTTCTGCTTTCTACTATTGATCCTAATTGGTTCTTTTTTTCTCTTATTAGCTGTCTCTAAACTAGGTCAGAATTCATTAGACATTTATATCCTTAATTGAATTTATAAGAAAGCATCATTATACTTATACCACTATATCTTCTATTATTTCTAATCTGAATATTTTGTTTCTAGGAAAATAATTTGCCATCAGTGGCCCAAGAATATCTTCTACAAATTAAAGAAGCTTTTCTTTTATTTATTATTGTTCCTCCTGCCTAGAACACACACTACCATTCTTTTTTCATCTTTCCATTTAAATTTATTCTACAATTATGGTCCATGTCCATCACATACAAAGCATTTTCCTTATTACACTAGCTAGCCCATTCTCTGACCTTATCTTTTCTCAATTTTTTGTTGTAACTACCAGTTTTCACATTTAAACATATATTGTCTCATTTTGCTATTTAATCATTTTATGTGTTCATTGTACAAATTTATAATTTATTTGGTGCAAGAACCAGTGCTTTTATAGTTTGCTTAACCCATCATGAATTGATAAGCACATCAATTGTTAAATGCACATTATTTTGCTTTACAAAATATATATTAATATATATTTTGCATTTGGAGTTGGGAGAATGCGAAATGCCTTTCCTTGTTTCAATAAGAAGAATATAAGGTCCCTCAAATCAATTATGCAGAAAGTAGTAAATTTAGGATTAGAATCCAGGACTATGTTGCTCCAAAACCCAAGTCCCTTCAACTGTTTCCCAATATAAAACGCTTTTTAAAAAAAACTCTTTGAACACTCATAGTATAGTAGTTATTATACTCAGCATCATGGTGATAGTCCAATAAGATAATTCTGCCCTCACTCTGCTCAAGTCTTGTACAAGAATTAAACAGATACAACAGTTTCAATTAAAGCTTTTTCCATATGTGTGCTTTAGAGATTAGATGGCAGAGCCAAAGGGTATCCTATGAGTGAACAGTAAAAAATAAGTGACCCAACATACCCACTGAAATACTAGATTTTTGGTATAAAGGGGCTTGATGTTAATCTTCTATGGGAATCTGGAAGCATAAAAATCAGGGTGGCCCTCTCTGGTTTGGCTAAGTGGATAGAGCATCAGCCTGTAGACTGAAAAGTCCCAGATTCAATTCCATTCAAGGATACATGCCTGGGTTGTGGGTTTGATCCTCAGCATGGGCGTGCATGAGGCAGCCGATCAATGATTTTCTCTCATCAATGATGTTTCTATTTCTCTCTTTCTCTCTATTCCTCTATGAAATCAAAAAAAAATATATTTTCAAAAAATTAGTGTGATAGAAGAAGCATATTTGCATTTTTACCTCCCTTTGTTACATGCAATATGCTTTTTGATTGAAATAAAGGTCTTGTTGCAGAATCAAGCTTTATCATTTACTATCACTGTTAAGTACTTGGAATAGCTGCATTAAGAACTGATGTATTTTATTTAAATCTGTTTTAGTTCAATATTTTTAAATTATAAAATTATCTATAACTTATGGGAGAGAGAAGGGAAAGTCACAGTAATTAACAATATGACACCCTCAGGCACAATGAAGACACTGTAGATTTTGAAATGATATTTTTAACTAACAGAGACAAACAACTGTCATCAGTAACTATAGGATTTAATTTGCAAATAGTTCAAGTTATCTCTCTGATAGTTGTTAGTGCCTGAACATAGTCAATCCATGTGTCATTTTATTCTCTCCTTCTCTGGCATACATAAGGATATGAGATGGCATGTCCTACATAGCTCTCACAAAAAAATCCATTCTTCACTCTGAAATTGTTTATAGATATTTCATGTTTCCATGATTTCTTTGTGGATGCCTATGATGTGATAACAGGATGAGTTCATATTCGTACGTGTAGTGAATATATATACTTCTTATAACAGCCCTTTGTTTTAACCATCCTGGAGTTCATTCAACATTCCCTCATTCATTCATTCATTCATTCATTTTCATTAAATCATTGTTAGCACCTTCTATTATAAGACAGAATATCATACCTGGATAATGAAAAATTGAATAAGACATGCTCCATACTCTCAAGAAAATGACTGTTTAGATGAGGAATATTATATTTATAACCTTAAATACCCAATATTTCATCAGCTCTTGAATATAAAGTAAGGCCAGCAAAATCAATGCAATATGTTATCTTATTACCTCATTCCTGTTTAAATATTTACCACTCTTACATTTCTTCCATTTTCTAGTATCTCAGGAAAATTTAAGGGAGGGTCTGTTTGTGCATCCAAGCCAGTTCTGGTCAATACTTGTGCTCTTGCCACCATTCTATTATAAATTATAAATCTTAGTAATCAGACTACTACAGAGATGATAATTTTCTCTAAACTAAACTCACAATACTCCTTTTGGTCTACTGTCTAAACCACTGTTCCTTACAGTGAGTTGAATACTCACTAATGTTATTCAAGCTAATGCCCCTATCTTTCATAGGTCTGCTAGTCTTGTAGCAGAATTATGTAGAAAAATATCCTTGCCCAACTTCCTTCAAGGTTATACTAATAGTAGATATAATAGCATAATTTCTTGGGTCCAGAGATTTGGAGCTTTAAATTTTTTAAAACACCCATTAATTTCAAGGTGTACACACACCAAATGTCAGGGTCATAATAAGTTTTGAGTAAAAGCCATAATTTTATTTTTGGTAGGTTTAGGTACAGTACCTCAACTGTGTCCAGAACCACTACTCACCTTTGGAAATCAAAGTCTGTTTCTTGACTATGTTCAGGATTGGCTATCACTTAGGGTCAATTTTCTTCCTGAAATTACCCTACTGTGATCCATTCACCTCAATAGTTCATATTCAATTTACCATGCCCATATATGTCTGAACAGCCAGATATGGTTCATGAATTATTACAAATGTAAATAAAAACATTAATATGTCCTTTAACTTCACATACATGACATATTCATACCTCACTTTGGCCAATCAATGCCACTTTCTATAAATATAAGCATATTAGAGGCCTGGTGCATGAAATTCATGCATGAAGAGGGTTTCCTTAGCCCAGCCTGAACCCTCTCCAATCTAGGACCCTTTGGGAGATGTCTGAGTGCCCTATGAGATGGGGCCTAAAGCGGCAGTCAGATATCCCTCTTGCAATCTGAGATGACTGGCTCCTATCCACTCACCTGCCTGCCTGCCTCATTGCCCCTAACCTCTCTGCCTGCCTGCTAGCCTTATAACCCCTAAACCCTCTACCTACCAGCCTGATTGCCCCTACCTTGTCCCCTGTTGGCCTGATCACCCATACCTTGCCCCCCTGCCTACCTAATCACTCCTAACCTCTCTGCCTGCCTGTCTGATATCACATAACTGCCTCTGCCTGTCTGCCTGATTGTCCCTAACTGCTCTTCCCTGCCAGCCTGATCTTGCCCCCATCTTCCCTCCCCTTCTGGCCTGATCTCACCCCCAACTTCCCTCCCCTGCCAACCTTATCTCCCCTAACTGCCTCTGTCTCTGCCCCTACCACTATAGCTTTGTCTGGAAGGAAGTAGGATGCCTGGAAGATGGCCTGTCGACCCAGTCTAATTAGCATATTACCCTTTTATTAGTATAATAATTATATAATATGGGATTGCTTAAATGGGGAATGAGAGCCTTATTCAGCAGGAAGAGATGCTCTAGGCTGACAAAAAAACACATAATCCCTGTATCTGGCCTGAGAGCCAGCCATATGCATTATACTGTCAAACCAGTCATTAAAAACTTTAATCACTTTCTTACACCTTACACCAAACAGCTGTTGCCCTTAAAACCCCTCCTCAATCCCCACCTTAGGTTCTGCCTTCGCAGTTCACTCAGAGTAGGTTTTGATTAGTTGGTTTCTATGTCAGTCAGCATCAAAAGCTCTGCCTCCTAGGCAGCCATTGGCTCCTCACAACCCAGGTTTGTTTCTGATTGGTCTTTTTCTATGCCAGTCAGCATCTCTGGGCCTATCTCCAGGCCAGACCATAAAGCGGGGCTGATCAGCAGCTGCCCCAGACTTCTGGCAAGTGGGCTGAACTGCTGACCTCTGGGAGAGAGAGAGAAAGGCCTCTCTAGCAGCTGCTGCCACTGCTAATCAGCTCTGCCTCTCTCTCTCTCTCTCTCTCTCTCTCTCTCTCTCTCTCTCTCTCTGAGAGGTCAGCAGTTCAGCTCACCTGCTGTGCGCACAGCCCAGTGATCAGTTGAGCCTTTAGTCATTTGGGATGTTACTATATATATATATATGTGTGTGTGTGTGTGTGTGTGTGTGTGTGTGTGTGTGTGTGTGTGTAACTATCAGTATGTGCTAAAATAGCTTGATATAAAACAAATGGAATGGAGATAATGTAAATTCTATGATTAGGGATTATGTACAGCCACATGAACATATAGGAAGTGATCTGGAAGATGCTTATTGAATGATTTCACTGGGAAATGAGGCACAGTGAAAGGTATTCTAGATATAGGAAGCATCATGAGTAAAGGAAGAGGTTATTGAAAAAGCATGTCATGTTCAATCATCTGTGAGTTGTTCAGTACAGGTAAAGGGGGGAAAGAATGATGAGACTTTAGATATGATGAGTTTGAAGTAACTGGATCATTGAGGGGGGGAATATAAAGCAGTTGAAGCTGAGGATATGTCTTGGCTGAATATAGAGACTTAACATTATTAATCATATGTGGTAACTAAAGCAATGGGGTAGGATGGATATCCAGGAAGCATATTTGGATAAAGGAAAAACATGGGGTAAGAAGTAAACTTCCAAATCCACCATTTAAGTTAAAACATTAGTGACAATTTGGTAGCAAAAACAGGATCCTCCTAAAGTTAATAAGAGAGTATTCCTTATAAGGATACAGTGATAATAAATAACAAAGGACTGAAAATTTAGCTACCTATCAGATATTACGGTCCCATCTTTTTAAATGTTGGTTTCATTATTATATATTTAATTTTTTGTTTCAACATACACATGGAACATATATGCTAACCCAGTTTTGGATCACTTTCCACTTCAAGTATCTAACAAAATGAATTCAGTCTCAAGTTTAAACTTAAAGCAGTGGTTCACTGACTTGTTTTAGATCAAACCTCTTGTAGTAATTGATCTACGAAATACACACATACAAATACTTGCATATAAAAATATTTGAGCACACTGGAAAGAGATCAATAATTTGTGGAACTAAACTTCTAAGGAGAGTTCATGGAGGAGAGTTCAACATTTGCATTTGCTTTTCTACTGATTTGAAATTGGCAGCTAAGCAATTAAGAAGCTGACAGCCATATCAGGAATATCTTGGGGTGCAGGATAAGCATTAGAATCCAGGGCTCATCAAAGGGGAAGGAGCCATAGAAAACATTTCAGTTTTTCAATGTGACCCTGATAAATCACACCTAAGTAAAAAGGACAATCTACAACAAAGACCAAAGATTAGAAGCTAACTTTTTAATCACCTCCACTTCTATTGGAGTAAGATGCTCTACCTTCAACTGTCTGACAAAAGCAAGAGTAAATCATTACTGCTCATGGAAGATAATATCAAGTAAAATCATAAAGTATTTCCACAAAATATTATGAAGAGTGTTACATAGTCCATAAAAAATAACAAAGTCTAAAAATAGCAATAAATGAAAAAATAGCAATAAATGATCAAATAAATTTAAAAAATACAAAAGAAGCAGATTGGTAGGTGACTCAAATATGATATTGAACTTATCAGGGTCAGACATTTTTTTAAAAGTATATTTTATTGATTTTCCACAGAGAGGAATCGAGAGAGATAGAGAGCTAGAAACATTGATGAGAGAGAAACATAGATCAGCTGCCTCCTGCATGCCCCCTACTGGGGATGTGCCCGAAACCAAGGTACATGCCCTTGACCAGAATTGATCCTTGGACCTTTCAGTCCGCAGGGCGACGCTCTATCCACTGAACCAAATCGGTTTAGGCAAGGACAGACATTTTAAAATATGTCTCTACCCTGGCTGGTGGCTCAGTAGGTTGAAGTGTCCTTCCATATACCAAAAGGTGGCAAATTCAATTCTTGGTCAGGGCACATACCTAGATTGAAGGTACAATTCCTGCTTGGGGCACATATGGGAGACAATCAATTGATGTTCTGTCCCATATTAAGGTTTCTCTCTCTCTCTCTCTCTCTCTCTCTCTCTCTCTCTCTCTCTCTC
>JAAGEH010000015.1:28776471-28847468 GCA_011751065.1 Lasiurus cinereus | reverse complement strand
TCTCTCTCTCTCTCTCTCTCTCTCTCTCTCTCTCTCTCTCTCTCTCAAATGAATTTAAAAAACAAAACCTCAGTGAACTTCTATACACTATGGGCTATAGGGCAAGTCCAGCCTGCTGCCTGATTTGGTAAGTACATTTTGTTTGGAAAGAACTATGCTAATTTTTGTTTATGTAATGTTTACAGCTATGTTCATGCTAACATAAGCAGAGTTAAGTAATATCAACCAAAGACCATATGTTTGTAAAGCAAAAAATATTTAGTATGTGGTTATTTACCTTAAAAGTTTGCCAACCACCTGTTTAATTGTTATTAATATACCCAGGAAATTAAATAATAAAAAAGAAATTAAATAAAATAATTGAGATTATTGGCAGAGAACTACAAACATAAAAATACTAGAATGTAAAATTGTAAACTGAAAAAATAGAAAAACTAAAATTAAACTCAAGATATGGGTTTAATAGATTCAACATACTTAATAATATTATTACATGAACTTGAATATAGAACATAGGAAAATACATAAACTCAAACATGGAGAACAAAAATGTGTAAAAATGAAAAGAACTTAAATGCATATAAAAAAGTGAAAAGATGAATCATTCATATAACTGACATCAGAGAAAAATTACAAAGTGATGAAACACAAATATTTGAAATAATGGCTGAAAAATTTCCCAAACCCTTAAAAGATAGCAAATCAGACATTCATAAATATTAAAAAAACAAAATAAGATAAGCATTTAGAAACCACACTTGAGATCTTAGTAAAATTGCAAAAATAAAAGACAAAGATAAAATCTTTAAAATAGTTAGAAAAAGCAGTCATATTTTATCCAAAGGTTCAACAATTAGAATGGTAGTTGAGGCCTTAGGTAGGTAGTTCAGTTGGTTAAAGTGTTGCTCCAGTACACAAGGTTGTGAATTCAATCCCTTGTCAGGGGCACTTATAAGAATCAACCAATGAATACATAAGTAAGTGGAACAACAAATAGATGTCTCTCTCTCTCTCTCTCTCTCTCTCTCTCTCTCTCTCTCTCGTCTTTGTCTCTCAAATCAATAAAAAATAGCTGAATGCTCAAAAGAAACAATATAAGTTAACTTCAAATTAACTACATTGACTGCAAGAGCCCAATCAGAGAATAAGGAGATATTATAGGTCTGGGGAAACTCCAAGCTCAAAGTAGGAGGATTCCAGAAATAGGAGGGTTTTCAAAAAAGTAACTTGTTGGTGCACTTAAGTGAGTGCTATCAGGAGAACTGACATTTCTCCACAGATTTTGATGAGTTTTGTTGCCCTTCTTTCTTCTATATAGTTTGTAAATTTAGTTTATATACTTTTTTTAACATAAAGCTTATTTTTATTCTTTTACATAGAGCTTATTTTTAAATGAGAATGTAGATTTAAAAAATAGAATGAACGTCTCATTTTATTTCATTGTGATCTACAAAAGTGTCCTGTACAATTTCTGCTTTGGGGTAAAAAAAAAAAGTTGCCATTTTGTTTATGGCCAATTTACATGGAGAAGCTTTGTCAACGTATCAAACACTTTAAAAGAATATGTGTTTTTTAGTTGAGTATATAGTTTATATATTATGAAATGCTTTTTAGTTATGATATTAAAGTATTCTATATCCACTTCTATTTTGAATGTGGATTTGTTAATTTATTTTTGTATTTCTATAATTTTTTGCTTTCTATATTTTGAAGGTGTGTTAAAAGATGTATAGAAATCTCTAGAAAAACAGGAAAAGAATATATAAACTTCAACCTGATAAAGGAGTACAATGAGATAATAAAATGATTAATTCAAACTAATTACTTTTATCATTAGAAAACAAACACTAAGGTAAATAAACACAAATATATTAGTAATAAAAGTAAATGAACTTAATACTCTAAAAATCAAATGTTATCAGAATAAATCAGTGTTAAGCACAAATCATGGACTCTATCAATCTCTCAACGGCATAATTTTGTGTTCCTCTCAGTTTGAGTGCTGCCTGTATTGAAACACTCTCCCCTTTCATATCTTGGGTGGAATATCATGGTTTCTGACAGAAGATATGGCTTACTACACAGGAGTCATATGATGTAATTTCAAAGTGTCTTTCCATACAAAACCCTTGGATAATGGGATTTCAGAGGTTTTAAGCAGGTAAATTATGCACCTCCTCCCTCTCTATACACTACTTTAAGTTGCACTTTCTCCTTGAAACACTGTTATAAATATCTTACATAAGTGAACAAGCTTGTTGAACACTTTTCTGGGTTCCTTTTCTTATTTATTTATTTATAGAATTTATTGGAGTGACACTAGTTCACAAAAACATACAGGTTTCAAGTATACAACTTAATAAAACATCATTTCTACACTGCATTGTGTCCCCATCTCCCCAAGCAGTCTCTTTCCATCCTCTTTCTCCCCCACCCCCTACTTCCACCTATCCTCCATCCCACTTTTCCTTTGGCTATCACAACATGGTTTCCTGTGTCTATGTTTTTATATATACGGTATTTTTGTTTAATTCCTTCATCTTTTTCATCCAGTCCCCTAATCACCTCTCCTCTGACAGTAGTCTTTTCATGTATCCATGACTGTTTCTATTTTGTTTTTCAATTTTATTGTGTTCATTAGAGTCCACATATACGTAAGTGAAATAGTATGATACTTGTCTTTCTCTAACTGGCTTATTTCATTTAGCCTAAAATTCTCCAGGTCCATCCATGCTGTCACAAAGGGTAAGAGTTTCTTCTTTTTATATAGATGTGTAGTATACATTCCCTTGTGTAAATGTACCACAGCTTTTTTTAATAGCATTACTGAGTAGAATTTATATAGCATACAATTCATCCATTATAAGTGTATAATTCAATGATTCAATCTATTTACAGAATTATACAACCATAATCACAATATAATTTTACCACAGCTTTTTTATCCACTCATCTAGTTATGGCCACTATGGTTGTTTCCAGATCTTAGCTCTTATAAATATCATTACAATGAATATTGGGGTGCATATATTCTTTCAAATTAGTGTTTCTATATTCTTTGGATATATTGCCAGAAGTGGGATTCTTAGGTCAAAGGCAGCTTCATTTTTAATTTTTTAAGGAAACTTCATACTGTTTTCCACAATGGCTGGTGCACCAATGTGCATTCCCATCAGCAGTGCACCAGTACTAGGGTTCCCTTTTCTCCACATCTTTGCCAGCACTTATTGTTTCTTGATTTATTGATGGTAGCTAATCTCAAGGGTATGAGGTGATATTTCATTACACTCTGAATTTTCATCTCTCTTATGGCTAATGACATTGAGCATTTTTTCATGTGTCTCTTTGGCCATCTGTATGTCCTCTTTGGAGAAGTGTCTATGTAGGTACTTTGCCCATTTTTTAATTGGATTTTTTTTGTCTTCCTTTTGTTAAGTTGTATGAATTCTTTATATTTTTTTGAAATTAACCTCATATCAGATGTGTCATTGCAAATATATCTTCCATTTGGTGGGTTCCCTTTTCATTTTTGTTGATAATTTCTTTTGCTGTGCTACTTCTTTTTAATTTAATGTAGTCCCCTTTGAGTATTGTTTTCCTTTGTTTCCCTTGCCTAAGGAGGTAGATCAGCAAAAATGTTAAGAGAAATGACTGAAATGACTGCCATTGTTTCTTTATAGGATTTTAAAGGTTTTGCCACTTACATTAAAGTTTTTAATCCATTTTGAGTTTATTCTTGTATATGTTTTGTTTAGAAGTGATGGCCAGCATCATAAAATATTTTATAGAATTGCTTTACATTTTTTCTTATCTTAGTTTGCCATTTTATTTAAAGTAACCACTCTAGTTTAAAGCTAAAATTGGTAAGCATAAATGAAAGAAACAATTTATTGGGAAAAACATCACTTAAGGAACCCAACACAAGACTAAATAGATGTTACTCTGAATAAACATAAACCTAAAAATAAAGAAATTAGATCAAGAATTTAAAATATTAGAGGTAAGCCCAAACCAGTTTGGCTCAGTGGATAGAGCACCAGCTTGAAGATTGAAAGGTCCCAGGTTCAATTCCAGTCAAGGGCATGTACCTTGGTTGCTGGCACATCCCCAGTAGGGGACATGCAGGAGGCAACTGATGGATGTTTTTCTCTCATCAATGTTTCTAATTTTCTATTCCTCTCCCTTCTTCTCTGTAAAAAAATCAATAAAATATATTTACAAAAATATTGGAGGTAAGAGATCAATCGAAGGACTTGTATGCATGCATATAAGCATAACCAATTGACACAAAACACTGGTGGTGGGGTGAGGGCACATGTGTGTGTGTGTGTGGGGGAAACCAGGAGAAGGTCAATGGGGAAAAAAGGAGGCATATTTACTACTATTTGTAATACTTTAAACAATAAAATAAAATAATTTAAAATCTTATGAAAACACTTCTAGCCCAGAGTATTTCACTAATGAGTTCTATTAAGCATTTAAGGATAACATTAAAACAAATATTATACAAATTTGTAAGAGAAAAAGAGGTAATACTTCCTAATTCTTATTAGAAATAGTTTAACTTTTTACTAGAATATGAAAGTATATCACAAGAAAATAAAATTGCAAGCCAATCTTTCTCATGTGCATAAGTGCAAAACACAAAATGTTTGGTTAGCAAGCTACATTTGTGAATGAAAAACAGGGTATGACAGTCTGTTCAATTGTCAAACCTCAGTGGGAAAGCAGGGAAGGGTTAGTGGGTGGAAAGAGGTCAACCAAAGAACTTGTATGCATATGCATAACCCATGGACACAGACAATAGGATGGTTAAGGCCTGGGATGGAGGGTGGGGTATACAGGGAGACATCAATGGGGGGAAAATGGGACATACGTAATATTTTCAACAATAATTTTTTTTAAACTAGAAGTCTGGTGCACAAGATTCATGCATTAGGGGGAGGAGGTTTCCCTCAGCCCAACCTGTGCCCTCTCACAGTCTGGGAGCCCTCAGAGAGCGGGCCTAAGCTGGTACCTGGACAACCTTAGCACTGCTGAGGGGGATGGAGAGGCTCCCACCACAGTCACTATGCTCACCAGCCATGAGCCCTGTGGGAGTGCACTGACCACCAAGGGACAGTTCCTGCATTGAGCATCTGCAACATGGTGGTCAGTGTACAACATAGTGACTGGTCATTCCACTGTTTGGTTCATTTGTGTATTACCCTTTTATTATATAGGATAGTCTGGATTTGCAGGGCAGTCAATTAAAATGTTATTATTTATAAAAAATAAAAAAATAAAAATTGCAATACATAATGACAATTTGAATTTATCACAGGAATAGAAGGTAGGTTTAACATCTAAAATTAAGCAGTCATTTCCACATAAATAGAATAAAGAAAAAATGTATTTCGAGCCTTGGCTAGTGTGGCCCAATTGGTTGGGCATCAGTCTATGCACTGAGAGACTGCACATTTGATTCCTGTTTAGGGCACATGCCTGGGTAGTGGGCTTGATCCCCAGAGGGGGCATGCAGGAGAAGGCTGATCAATGTTTCTCTTTCATCAGTGTTTCTCTCTCTCTCTCTCTCTCTCTCTCTCTCTCTCTCTCTCTCTCTCTCGAGGCAGGATAAAAGCAATAGATAAAATCCTATGTCTATTAGCAAAGTGGTAATAGCAAGAAACTGCCATAATCTGACAAAGGATATTTACATAAACTTTAAGCATCACACTTATATGTAAAACTAGAGGCATGATACATGAAATTCGTGCATGGGGGGTATCCTTCAGTCCAGGCTGCTCCCTCTCCAATCTGGGATCCTTAGAGGATGTCCAACTGCCTATTTAGGCCCAATCCTACCTGGGCCTAAATGGGCAGTTGGACATCCCTCTCACAGTCCAGGACTGCTGACTCCCAACAGCTCACTTGCTTGCCTTCCTGATTGCTGCTAATCGCTTCTGCCTGCCAGCCTGATCACCCCCTAACCATTCCCCTGCCATCCTGATTGATGCCTAACTGCTCCCTGTAAGCCTGTTTGCCCCTAACTGCCCTTCCCTGTGGGCCTGGTCACCCCCAACTGCCCTTCCCTGCAGGCCCTGTCACCCATAACTTTCTTCCTCTCTTGCCTGGTCACTCTTAACTGCCCTCCCCTGCAGGTTTGATCCCCCCAACTGCCCTCCCTTACAGGCCAGGTCCCTGCCAACTGCCTTCCCCTGCTGGACATCTTGTGGTGGGCATCTTGTTTCCACATGGGGGCAGGATCTTGTGACCACATGTGGGCATTTATCTTGTGTATTGGAGTGATGGTCAATCTGTATATTACTCTTTTGTTAGATAGGATAGAGGCCTTCTGCACAGGTGCAGGCCAGCTGGTTTGCCCTGAAGGATATCCTAGATCAGGGTGGGTGTTTCCTTGGGGCTTGAGGTGGCCTGGGCAAGGGGCCTGTGGTGGTTTTCAGGTCATCCAAGCTTCCTGGTGACCCAAGCGGAGGCCCTGGTATCTGGGATTTCTTTATCTTCTACAATTGAAACTTTGCAGCCTGGAGCAGAGCCAAACCTTCTGCTCACACAGCCATTGAAACTTCGTTGCCTTAAGCACTTGCCAAGGTGTGCAGAAAACTTGGCATCCTCCATTGCCAAGGGGAACCCAAGCCTCCCTGCTGCTCTCTCTGTGGCCTTGGTCATTTTGGTTGGGTTAATTTGCATATTTGCTCTGATTGGCTGGTGGGCATTGCTGGTGGGTGTGGCTTGTGAATGTAGCAGAGGTACAGTCAATTTGCATATTACTCTTTTATTAGATAGGATATTCAAAGTTTCGCCCTTGAGATCAAGAGTGATGTAAAAAACACACCCTATAAACACCTACATTTAAAATTGCATTGAATTTCCTAACCAGTGAAGTAAAACATGAAAAATTAAGAGCTGTTGAAACTGAAATGGAAAAAAAAACACAACTGACATTATTTTCAGAGAACATGCATACATACATAAAAATCCAAAGAAATTTACTGATAAATGTTAGATTTAATAGGCGACTCTGACAATGTCTTAAGATACAATATAAATACAAGAAAAATCGATGTATTTCTATACAACAGTAACAGGTAATCATTTATTACAGTATCAAAAGCACCAAAAACTAGGAATAAATTTAATAAAATTTAGAAATACCTCAACATACAAAAAAACAAACAAACTCTGAAACATTGAAAGAAAAATTTTAAATCGAACAAATGGAAGGACAAATCATATTCAAGGGTTTGAAGATTCAGTATTTTCAAAATGTTAATTCTCCAAATATTCATATAGAGCTTCATTGTTTACCTTTTAAAAATTCCAGTAGGATTATTACGGAATTTGACACTCTACTCTTAAATAACTTACAGAAGTGCAGAGCCAAAAAATACGTGAGATCATCATAAAGAAGAAAAAAGATGTAATCACATTACCCAATGTTAAGGCTTATTGTAAGCTTATAGTAAACTAGAGGCCTGGTGCACAAAATTAATGAATGGGGGCGTGTGTCCCACAGCCCAGTCTGTACCCTCTCCATTCTGGGACCCCTCAAGGATATCCAACTGCTGAAAAAGGATTGAACCTAAACGGGCAGTTGGACATCCCTTTCACAATACAGGACTCTTGGCTCCCAACTGCTTGCCTGACTGCTTTCCTGATTGCCCCTAACTGCTTCTGCCTGTCAGCATGATCACCCCCTAACCACTGCCTTGCCAGCCTGATTAATGCCAAAGTTCTCCCCTGCCAGCCTGATTGCCCCTAACTGCCCTCCCCTGAAGGCCTAGTCCCCCCCCCAACTGCCCTTCCCTGCAGGCCCGGTCATCCCCAACTTCCCTCCTCTGCTGGCCTGGTCACCCCTAACTGCCCTTCCCTGCAGGCTTGATCACCCCTAATTGCCCTCCTTTGCAGGCCTGAGCCCTCCCAACAGCCCTCCCCTGATGGTCATCTTTTGGTGGCCATCTTATGTCCACATGGGGGCAGACTATTTTTACCACATTGGGGCAGCCATCTTGTGTGTTGGAGTGATGGTAAATTTGCATATTACTCTTTTATTAGCTAGGATTACACACTGGTGTTAGTACCAGGATATTAAAGATTCAAATGTAACAGGAGAGAAATTCCAGAAACAATCTCTCACATATAGGGACACTTGTTTGATGATAAAAGTGGCTTAAAAGACCATGGCAAAATGATGATCTTTGGAATAAATGCATTGGATCAATTGGATAGCTATGTGGAAAAACTGAAATGACCCTGACATCATACTACATACAAACATCAATCCTAGGTTGATTGAAGATCCAAAATGTTAAAGTAAAATTGTTGAATTTCTAGAAATTGTCATAAGAGAATATCTTCATAACTTTGGAATAAGAAAAGATCTCACCCTAGCCAGTTTGTCTTAGTGGATAGAGTGTCGGCCTTTGAACTGAAAAGTCCCAGGTTCAATTCCAGTCAAGGGTACATACCCAGGATGTGGGCTCGGTTCCCAGTTGGGGACTTGCAGGAAGCAGGAGATCAATGATTCTCTCTCACCATTGATGTTTCTATCTCTTTCTCCCTCTTCCTTCCTCTATGAAGTCAATACAAATATATTAAAAAAGAAAAGTTATCATAAAAGGAATAAAAATATCTCTAAAATAAATGAAAATTGGCTTAATTGGATTACATTAAGATTAAGAACTTATATTATTTAAAATGCACTATAAAGAAAGGGAAAAGTGAAACCAAACAATGGGGGAAGATACTTGCAATACATATAATCAACAAAGAATTTGTATCCATATTAAAATAATTAGTAAAAAATAATATGAAAAAGATTAAAAAATCAATAGAAAACTGAGCAAATGACACACAAAATATAACCATCTGAAAAGGAGCTTAATTTATTTTGTAATCAAGGAAATTTAAAACTACAATGATGTAATATTAAGCATACAGAGGAATGGCTAAAATGTAAACAACAATAGAAGTGTTAATTATGTTTGCAAGCCACCAAAACTCTCCTATATTTCTGGTGGGAATGCAAATTGAAACATCCACTCTGGAAAACTCTTCAGCAACATGTACTAAAACTGAGCATATAGTTATCCTATAGCTCCATAGTGTATATACATATACAGTGATGTACTGCTTAATGACAATGATGACAATGATGTGCTCTGAGAAATGAGTTCTTAAGCAATCTAGTTATGTGAATATCATAGAGTTAACTTGCACAAATCTAGGTTGTAGAACCTGCTATACATCTAAGCTGTATGATATAGGTTACAAGTCTGGACAGCATAGTATTGTACAGAACAACAAGAGATTAAATCAAACACAAGAGAAAATTATACAAGCAAGAGATGCAGTAAATATGATAAGTAAAAGGCTACTGTCAGCATAGCACAGAACAAATTTTACAGAAAACTTCTTTATAAGTAAAGAGAGTATACTGTAAAATAATGATAAAGATGTAGTAAATTCATAAACCTGTAAGATAGTCACTTATCATTATCACATATTATTACTATAATATCTAATAAAATAGTAATATGCAAATTGACCATCACTCCAACACACCAGATGGCCTCCCCATGTGGTCAAAGATAGCTGCCCCATGTGGACACAAGATGGCTGCCACAAGATGGCCAGTGGGGAAGGGCAGTTGTGGGCGATCAGGCCAGCAGGGGAGGGCATTTTGGGGGACCAGACCTGCAGGGGAGGGCAGTTGGGGGCAACCAGGCCAGCAGAGGAGGTTAGTTGGGGGGGAGGACAAGACCTGCTGGGGAGGAGAGTTGGGGGCAACAATTCCAGCAGGGGAAGACAGTTAGGGGGACAAGGCCTGCAGGAGAAGGCAGATGGGGGTTACTAGGCCTGCAGAGGAGGAAATTGGGGGGGACTAGGATTCCAGGGGAGGGCAGTTTGGGGCCACTAGGCCTATAAGTGAGTGCAGTTGGGGGTTACTGGGACATCAGGGGAAGGAAATTTGGGGGCACCAGGCCTGCAGGGGAGGGCAGTTAGGGGTAGCTGGACCCACAGAGGAGGGAAGGTTGGGACAACCAGGCCTGCTGAGGAAGACAGTTAAGGGTTACCAGGCCAGCAGAGGAGGGCAGTTAGGAGGGATTGTGCTGCCTAGTGATGGAAGAAGCCAAGCTTCATGCCCACACTGGCTGGCCCTAGCCTCCCCTCTCAAGGGTAGAAAGTTTCAATTATAGAAGATAAATAAATCCCAGGTACCTGTTTTCAGCCAACCCTGGCCTCTGCTCAAGGAGGCACAGAAAACAAAAAAGAAAAAAAGGAGGGGCTGGGAGCCTGGATCATTGGGAGGCGTGGCCAGCCTGAAAACAGCCCTCAACTCCTCACCCAGGCTGGCCACACTCCCATGGGGTGAGGGTCCCTGTGGAAGGGCTTGGCCAGGTTGAAATTAACCATTGGCCACTCACTCAGGTTGGCCACACCCCCATGGAGTAAGAATCCTCTCGGTGGGGGGTGGGGGGGGGACACCCTGAAAACAGCCATCAGTCCCTCACCCAGGCTGGCCTGCAAAATACCACAGGCCCCTTGCCCAGGCTGCCTCAAGTCCTAAGGGAACTCCCACCCTGATCTGGGACAGCCTTCAGGGAAAACCAGCCAATCCTCTCCAGTGCACTAGGCTTCTATCTATACTAATAAAAGGTTAATATGCTAGTTAGATTGGGAGACTTTCCAGGGCACCTTCTGGACATTCTTCTGGATAAAGCCATGTTGTCAGGGCCAAGGTAGAGTCAGTTAGAGGCCAAAAAGGGAGGGCAGTTGTGTGTGATCAGGCCAGAATGGGACAGCAGCTGTGGGTGATCAGGCTGGTGGAGAGCAGTGCCATTGTGAGTAAACAGACTAGCAGGGGGGCCAGTTGGGGACTTGCAGGACTGTTGGGAGGGGAGGAGGGGGCAAGACTAGCAAGGGAGGCAGTTGTGGGTGATCCCATTGGCACAGGGTGTAGTTGGGGGTGTTCATGATGTCATGGGGGGCATTTGGGGGCAAGCAGGCCAGCAGGTGGAGTGGTTAGTGGTAATCAGGCAGGCAGGTGAGCAGTTAGGAGTCAGTAGTCCCAGATTGTGAGAGGGATGTCTGACTGTGGGTTTAGGCCTGATCCCTGTAAACTGGCAGTAAGACATCCTTCAAGGGGCCCCAGATTGGAGATGGTGCAGGCTATCCTGAGGGACACCCCCCTTCACAAATTTCATGCACCAGGCCTCTAGTTTTAAAATAAAAGTGAACAGTGTTTCAAAACAAGAAAGTATTGAGTGGAGTAAAATGCTGTCATGAGCTAAAATATGTTAAAAATTGAAAGAAGTAAGTCAATTAAGGGTCACTGGTGACCTTTATAATCAAAGTTTCAGTGCTTTGAGAGCAGCAGAATTCTTATTGCAAGCAAAAACCTGATTGCACTCGAAGGAATAATAAATGGGAGTTCTCTGAGAATCTTATGAAGGCTATGGACATTTTTTCCAGAATGGCATATGCACACAGACTTCAAATATTTTTTTTTCCATTTTAAGGGTTTCATGTACTTTTGAAGCCTATTTATCAATCTTGGTTTAAAGCTTAGAGCAGGCCCTGGCTGGTTGGCTCCACAAGTTGGAGTGTCATCCCATACATCAAAATTTTGGGTGGCAACTATTAGAAGCATCTGTCTTATGCTGATATTTCTCTCTCTCTAAAACAAAAGTCAATAAAAACATATCCTTGGGTGATAATTAAAAAAATAGTTTATGCAGGATATTCTTATCCTCTAGTTTATGAAGAGGAGGTGAGACAGCAGTAATTACAGCAGACAAAGTAGTAGGAAAGATTTCAGGTTTTAATGTGCTTTATTTATTTTTTAAAACATATTGTTATTTTTCAATTATAACTGACATACAATATTATGTAAAGGATGAGGCAAAGTAGATTTACAGTTGATCATATGAAAAATAATACAATATTAATAACTGATAATACAAGAATAAACTGTGTTTTGCATGCTCATAACTGAAAAACTATTTTTCCCCACCTTATATTAGTTTCAGGTGTACAATGTAGTTATTAGATATTTATTTCACATATTAAGTAATCACCTGTATAAGTTCAGTACCCATCTAACACCATACATAGTTATTACAACATCATTGACTACATTCCCTCATAGATATAAAGAACATTTTTATGGTTGCCAGAAAGGAAGAATGGTGGGAGGAAGGGTGCAAAAGGGAAACTAATGTGTTTTTATTTTCATGGGAGATTAGCATAGCTATATACTTTAGAAATAGTGCAAATAGAATGAGAGAAGTAAACACATGAGACAGAGGAAATAACTGAAGGATCAATTTTACTAGGAGAAAATAGAAGAGGATAAAACAAGATCAAAGGCAGGAGCAGTGACCAGAAAGATCACTTCTTCTGAGTTTGGAGGGAATGATTTGATGGCAGATGCCATAAATTTATACATTTCAGAGAAGGAAATTTTGTAACTTCATTTTCATTCTACTCAATATGCAGAAATAAAAGGTATTACATACAGAATGGTAGGCTAAAAAATAGACTGAAGATATTTATTTTTTTATTTTTTAATATATTTTATTGATTTTTCACAGAGAGGAAGGAAGAGGGATAGAGAGTTAGAAACATCGATGAAAGAGAGACATCAATCAGCCGCCTCCTGCATGCTCCCTACTGGGGATGTGCCCATGACCAAGATACATGCCCTTGACCGGAATCGAACTTGGGACCCTTCAGTCTACATGTCGATGCTCTATTCACTGAGCCAAATCAGTTTTGGCTGAAGAGATTTATTTTAAGATTCAAATAATCTCCCTGATATTTACCCTAAATATTTTCATTGGTCAAATGACTCAGGGATCGCACTAAGAGACAAAGCTAAGACATCATCTTTTCCTAGAAGGAATACACTATAAATTAAGTGTCAGTGCCACCTGACTTTCCTTCAGGGCAAGTGCACACAGAAGGCTGTTTACCACAGGGCAGAAGTGGACATCCTGCCAACACAGTGGAACTGAGAAACCCAGTCTCCCAAGCAGATTGGAGATCCTGGATCTCCACACAAGAGACAGTAATGAGCACCAGTGACTAGACTCTGTTTCTCATTGTATGTGCTTAGGATCCCTGATTCCAAGTACATACACACTAAGAGCCAGTGATTCCAATTCTTGGTGCATGTGCACACAGGGACCCTGATTCTTAGTGAAAGTTAGCACCAAGCAACAGAGACTCTGATACTCAATTATCAGCATGGACACAGGGAGTCTCTGACTGCAGACACGCAATAGAGGACTTTGATTTTTGGCACACATCAGTGGGTTCTCTTTTTCAATGTGCTGCAGGCCACACCAAGTCCCTGATTCTAGGTGCACACACAAGGCCACACTAAGCTCCTGTGACTCTGACCCAGGGAGATCATGGCTCTCACAAACCCACAGCAACTACACGTTTAGTATCAGAACTCTTCAGTAACACTTGGGAGGGGGGACAAAATTCCCACTGCAAATGGACCAGGCCCCTGCAACTCGACATTTGAACCTTCTGGTGATAATCAGAATGGGTAGACATCGAAGCAATCCCCAGAGGAAAGAAAAGGAGGAATTGCCAAGATAAGAAATAAGTGAAACAGAAGCATGTTTCATGACAGAAAAATAATTCAGAGTAATGGTCATACAGTTCATACACTGGATGGACGAAAAAATCAACCAACTATGCAAAAATCTGAAAGAAATGAAAAACAATATTGCTACAATCAAAAACACCATGGAAGACTTCAACAGTAGAATAGAAGAAGCAGAGGACTGAATTAGTGAGTTAGAAGATCAGGTACAGAAATAAGCCTAATCTGAATAGCAACTAGAAAAAAAATTAAAAAGCAGGATGAGAACCTAAGGGAGCTTTGGGATAATGCAAAATGAAATAACATACATATAATAAGGCTTCCAGAAGGACAAGAAGAGCAGCAAAGCCTTGAAAATATCTTTGAAGAAATAAGGACAGAAAATATCCTTGATATGGGGAAGAAAGAAGTTAATCAAGTATAGATTGTCCCAAGAAACATGAATCCAAAAAGACCCACACCAAAACATGCCATAATTACAATGGCAAACGTTATTGTCAAAGAGAGAATCTTAAAGGCTGCAAGGGAGAAACATAAAATTATCTACAAAGGATCCCCCATCAGATTACCAAATGATTTCTCATTATAAACACATCAAGCTAGAAGGGAATGGAAGGAGATATAAAAAGTGATGCAAACCAAGGGACTGAATCTAAGAATAATATATTTAGCAAGATTAAAAATCAAAGTTGAAGGGGGTATCAGGTGCTTCACAGAAAAAAAAAAGACTAAGGGAATTTATCACTACCAAATGTAATGCAAGAAATACTAAAGGGAATTCTGTAAAATGAAGGAACAAAAAGGTAAGAAGGAATACAGCCTCAAGAAATAAAAATGGCTATAAACAAGAACTTTTCAATAATAACTTTAAACTTAAATGGACTAAATTCTCCAATCAAAAGACATCAAGTGGCTGAATGGATAAAAAAAAACAAACCATGACCCATATATATGCTGTCTACAAGAGACCCACCTCAGAACAAGGGACTAACACAGACTGAAAGTGAAGAAATGGAAAAATATCTTTCAGGCAAATGGAAATAAAAAGAAAAGCTGGGATAGCAATACTTATATCTGACAAAATAGATTTCAAAGTGAAGGCCATAACAAGAGATAAGGAAGGCCACTTTATAATACTAAAGGGATTGATCCAACAAGAGGATATAACCCTGATAAACATATATTCACCCAATAAAAGAACACCTAAATACATTAAAAGAAATTCCTGGAAGATATCAAGAGAGAGATCAACATCAATACAAACATAATAAAGCACTGACATCACTGGATTAAACCATTAGATAAAAAATCAGCAAAGAAACAATCCTAGATGACTCCCTAGATCAGATAGACTTAAGTGATATCTTCAGAACATTTTACCCCAAAGCTGCGGAATATACATTCTTCTCAAGTGCACATAGGACATTTTCAAAAATAGACTACATACTGGGTTATAAGAAAAGTTTCATCAATTAAAGAAGATTGAAATTATACCAAGCATCTTTTAAGACTACAATGGCATAATATTAGAAAAAAAGTATATTAAAAACAATCCAAAACAATCAAAACACTTGGAAGCAATATAGCATGTTAGTAAATATTGTATGGGTTATGAATGAGATCAAAGAAAAAATTAAAAGCAATCTGGAAACTAATGACAATAAAAACACACAAGAATCCAAAACCTGGGGGACACTATGAAAGCAGTCCTGAGAGGAAAGTTTATCACTCTACAGGCCTACCTCAAAAAACAAGAAAAAATGATAGTAAATCATCTAATGCTACAACTCAAGGAATTGGAAAGAGAGCACAATAAAAGCTGGGTGTGAGCAGAAGGAAGGAGATAATAAAGTTTAGAGCAGAAATAAATGACATAGAAACCAAAAAAAACAAACAAAACAAAACAAAAAGTCAATGAAACCGAGAGCCCGTTCTTTGAAAAAAAAAAAGAAAAAAACAAGATTGATGAACCACTAGCCAGGCTCACCAAGAAGCAAAGAAAGAGGACTTAAATAAACAAAATCAGAAATGATAGAGGTGAAATAACAACAGATGCCACAGAAATACAAAGGATTGTGAAAAAACAGTATGAACAACTTTATCCAACAAACTGGACAACTTAGGGAAAATGTGCATATTCCTAGAAAAACACAACCTTCCAAAAATCAATCAGAAAGATTCTAAAAATCTCAATAGGCCAATACCTGCAGGAGAAATTAAAGCAGTCATCAAAAATCTTCCAGCAAATAAAAGCCCTGGGCCAGACAGCTTCACAGGAGAGTTATTCCAAGCATTTAAGGAAGGACTAAAACCCATCCTGCTCAGACTATTTCTAAAAATTCAAGAAGAAGGATCACTTCCAAACTCATTCTATGAAGCCAGCATCACCCTAATACCAAAACCAGATAAAGAAAAAACAATGAAAGAGAATTGCAGGCCAATATCCTTCATGAACATAGATGCCAAAATTCTCATTAAAATTCTAGAAAATTGTATCTAGCAGTATATCAGAATATCATACACCATGACCAAGCAGCATTTATTTCAGGGATGAAAGGATGGTACACAAATCAATAAATATGATACATCACATAAACAAATTGAGAGATAAAAATCACAGTCATATCAATCGATGCAGAAAAATCATTTGACATAATGCAACACTCTTTCTTGATTAAAGACTCTCAGAAAGGTGGCAATAGAAGGATCATATATCAACATCCTAAAGGTCATATATGTCAAACCCACATCAGCATCACACTCAATGGACAAAAACTAAAGCCATTTCCCCTAAAAACAGGAACAAGACAGGCCTGCCCTCTCTCACCACTCCTGTTCAACAAAATACTGGAAGTACTAACCACTGCTATCAGACAAGAAGAATAAATAAAAGGCATCCAAATGGGAAACAAAAACAAGTAAAACTGTCCTTAGTCACAGACAACATGATACTATACATAGAAAACCCTAAAGATTCCATCAAGCAATTATTAGACTCAATAAATGAATTTGGCAAGGTAGCAGGATACAAAATTAACATCAAGAAATCTATTGCATTCTTATAAACCAATAATGAATTTACAGAAAGGGAGACTACAAAAGCAATCCTACTTATCATCTCACCAAAAAAAAATTTAAGATACCTAAGGATAAACTTAACTAAAGAGGTAAAAGACCTATATGCAAAAAAAACTACAGGACGCTGAAAAAAGAGATAAAGACATAAACATATGGAAGACAATAATGTGTTCATGGATTGGTAGAATCAACATCAAAATGCCCATACTACCCAAAGCAATTTATAGATTCAATGGAATCCCCATTAACATCCCAATGTTATATTTCACAGACCTTGAAGTAGCTCTCCCAAAACTCATCTGGCATTTTAAAAAAGACCTCAAATAGATGTGGCAATCCTGAGAAAGAAGAATAAAGTATGTGAGATCTCAATACTAGATATCAAGCTGTATTACAAAACCACTGTTCTCAAAACTGCCTGATATTGGCACAAGAACAGACATATAGATTTGTGGAATAAAATAGAGAACCCAGAAATTGACCCAAACCACTTTGCCCAATAATATTCAACAAAGGTGGCAAGGACATAAAATGGAATCAAGACCATCTCTTCAATAAATGCTGTTGAGAAAATTGGACAGATATATTAAAAAAATGAAACTAGACCACCAACTTACAGCATAAACAAAAATAAGCTCAAAATAGATAAAAGACTTAAACATAGGATGGGAAACCATAAAAATACTAGAGGAATCCACAGGCAGCAAAATCTCAGACATATGCCGAAAGAACTTCTTGACTGATACTGGTCCTACAGCAATGGAAGCTAAAGAGACAATAAACAAATGGGACTACATCAAAATAAAAAGCTTCTGCACAGCAAAATAAATCATCAACAAAACAATAAGAAATCCCACTGTATGGGAGAACATATTTGCCAATGTTATCACTTATAAGGGTTTAATCTCAATCATCTACAGGGAACACATACAACTCAACAAAAGAAAAATAAACAATCAAATCAAGAAATGGGCAAAGGACCTAATAGAATCTTTTCAAAAGAAGACAGAAGGAAGGCCAAGAGACATAAGAAAACATGCTCAAAGTCACTAATTATCTGAGAGATGCAAATCAAAATTACAATGCATGTGGTACAATTTCACACCTGTCAGAATGGCTATCATCAACAAATCAATGATGCAGAGAAAAAGGAACCCTCATGTACTGCTAGTGGGAATCCAGATTGGTGCAGTCACTGTGGAGAACAGTATGGAGTTTCCTCAATTAACTAAAAATAGAACTCCCATTTCATCCAGTAATACCACTTCTAGGAATATATCCCAAGAAGCTAAAAACATCAGTCAGAAAGGATATATTCACCCCTATGTTCAAAGCAGCACAATTCACCATATCTAAGATTTGGAAACAGCCTAAGTGCCCCATTAGCAGATTAGTGGATTAAAAAACTGTGGTACATTTACACAATGGAACACTATGCTGCACTAAATAAGAAGGAATTCCTACCATTTGCAACAAAATAGGTGGAATTGGAGAGCATTATGTTAAATGAAATAATCCAGTCAGAGAAAGATAAATATCACATAATCTCATCTATGGGAAATAATGAACAACATAAATTAATGATTAAAAACAGATCCAGAGACAGGGAATCATTCATCAAACTGTCAAGCCTCAGAGGGCAGGTAGGGAAGGGTGGGGCTAAAGGGAGGAGAACAACGAAAGGACTTGTATGCATGCATATAACCCTAACCAGTAGACACAGACAACAGGTGGGTGAGGACATGAATTGTGGGTGGGGGGTTGGGAAGGTAAAAGTGGGCTGAGGACAAATATGTAATACTTTAACCAATAAAGAAATTAAAATGCAAAAAGTAAATAAATAAAGTAAGTGTGCCTTTCCTCTTGGAGGAAAAACAAGATCTTTGTCAGGAAAAAAACCTGTGGTATTAATCACCACACAATAAAGCAGGGTTACCTAAGACCATCAGAAAACACAGATATTTACATTATAAAGCACTCATGGGCTAATAAAATTATTTATGGATACCCCAAAAATCCTTAAATTTCTTTGCTGTGGATATTCCAATAGCCTTCTACAAGCAGGGCCTTAGTTGTCTACCCTTCCACATTTTATTCAGGATAGAAAGATTTCTTGTACTTGACTAATGTGCATCCATATTATACTCTCCACCCAAAACCAAATAATCTAAAAATGTATTCTGCATCATTGATTTGTTGATGATAGCCATTCTGACAGGTGTGAAATTGTACCACATGCATTGTAATTTTGATTTGCATCTCTCAGATAATTAGTGACTTTGAGCACTTTGATTCTATTAGGTCCTTTGCCCATTTCTTGATTTGATTGTCCAATGAAAATGTAATTCTACAACTCTGAAATATGGTATGGTATAAAGAAAAGTGTTCAAGGTGTGAGTCTGGTGGCCTAGATGCTAATTCCTAAACTGCTATTAATGCTCTGTATAGTTGGCCAAATCACTTTACTAATCCAAATTGGATTCATTAACAGGAATATATATATTTGAAAGGCTGAAGGGTTTCAGGATTTGTCATAATAATCTGTAAAATTTGGCACCAAAATCCTACACTTTTATATAGAAACCACAGGCCCTGTGCACTGAATTATTGGAAAAATAGGGTCCCTAGGCCTGGCTATCAATCAGGTGTGATCTGTGGGGCAACTGGTGGAGTTATCAGGGCCTCTGCTCACACCTGCCTTGGCCGAGTGCTGCCCGCTCACTGGCTCTGCCCCATGCCACAGCTCCTCTCCATCTGTCATCACCTGCTCTACCATCCCACCCCAGTCCCACTCTTGTCAGAGCTCATGAGGGCCAGTTGTGCCTCCACTGTCACAGACTGCTAGCGCTGCATCACTGACACCCACCATGGTCCACACTGCTCATTAGTGGCCAGTGCTTATCTAACTCCAGGTTTTTCAATCTCCTGCCCATGAGGACAATTTGCACATTAGCCTTTTTTATATACTAGAAGCCTGTTGCACAAAATTCATGCTCAGGGATGTGTGTCCCTCAGCCCAGCTTGCACTCTCTCCAATCTGGAACCCTTCGAGGGATCAGGCCTAAAAGGGCAGTCGGACAACCCTCTCACAATCTAGGACTGCTGATTACCAACTGATCCCCTGCCTGCCTTCCTGATTGGCCCAAACCACTTCTGCCTGCCAGCCTGACCACTCCCTAATGACTCTCCTGACAACCTGATTAATGCCTACCTGCTCCCCTGACAGCCTGGTTGCCCCTAACTGCCCTCCTCTGCAGGCCTGTTCACCCCTAATTGCCCTCACCTGAAGGCCTTCCTCCCCCCCCCCCGAAACTGCTCTCCACTGTAGGTCTGGGTTCCTCCCAACTGCCCTTCCCTGAAGGCCTGGTCACCCCCAACTCCCATCCTCTGCCAGTCTGGTCATCCCTAACTGCCCTCCCCTGCAGGTTTGATCACCCCCAACTACCCTCTATTGCAGGCGTGGTCCCTCTCAACTGCTCTCCTCTGCTGGCCATCTTGTGGTGGCCATTTTGTGTCCACATGGGGGCAGTCATTTTGTGTGTGGGAGTGATGGTCAATTTGCATATTATAATTCTTTGTTGGGAACCACTGATAGACTGGAACTCCAGGAGGACACTGGTGGGACATAAGAATGTCCACTGGCTGATACTTGGATTGAAGCATGTGACACCCTAAGAAGAGAACCCAATAAAGTCATTCCAGCACTCCTGACCCACAGTAACTCTAAGGAGCCATCAGCTTGGATGTGGAGACTGCACCATATTGAAGGGGAACATGGATGTTTACAGAAGCCTGAAAATGTAAAGTTGTGGCACCCACCAAACAGTTACGAGCCCCTGAACACCAGTCCCCAATTGGTACAAACACTCAGATTCAGAGAAGCTCTATGCACCACACAGAAAGGTCAGATTTCACCAGGGATAAGGGGAGGTCTCAGGTCCCACAGAACAGAAAGGCACACACACTATGGGAGCTGGAGGATCAGGGTACTCTGCACCTAAGACATCCTTGGCTGTTGGGCCTGGCATGATGCATGAATGTGGAAGGGGGTCTTCAGGGCTGCTAACGGAGGGAATCTCTAGAAAGCAACCCATGCTGATTTGACACAGAAAGACAGCCTGCGAGTTATTAAAGTGTGTGGGCTGCTTGGACAGGAGTGAGGAAGGGGGGCTGTGCATACTTGTGCTCTTTTCTGTTCAGATCCTTGCTTCTGAATTGCTAATCCCAATACATAGGATCACACAGTTGGGGACACCCTGGGAGACTGCTGGGGAAAGTAGTTTTTCTGGAACCTGGGGATTGGAGTGGGGAGTGACCTTTGGAGAACCAGCTCTGTGGCAGCCCACTCCCACAAACTGGTATTGAGTGCCACAGGGAAAGCGGGATCTAAGCACAGGCCAGAGAGGACCTATTGTCTAAGTGGTAAATCCAGAAACACTGCCACCCAGGGGCTGACTCACAAATTGACTTTTGTGTAAGCACAAAATAATAAAGAGATTAAGACACACTGCCTGCTTAAAAATGAGGACTGGATTACAACACCGAGCACCAGTGGAACACAGGGAACTGCATTTCTGTCCTGACTGGGAAATAGGCGTGCCAAATGGAGTAGAAGAAGTGAATGACCTTTACTACTGTGCATTCAATTTTTTAATTTTTAAGTTTTTATTTTTTATCTTTTAATTAAGAAACTATTTTTTTATTTTTTCTTCAATTGATTTTACCTTTTTAATTTTCAATCAGTATTATTACTAGTATTATTTTACCTTTTTTTAAAGTGTTGTTTTATTTTCTTTTTATTTTATTTTGCAATGAAAGTTCTACATTCTACTTTCATCTTTCCTTTAGCATCATTTTACTCTATCTCAAACCTACCTTTATGCCATCACTCTCTTCCAAACTTTTCCCATTTTGTTGTTCTGTTTCTGTTACCCTTTTCCTACTTTAGATTTTCCGTATTCTTTTTTTTACCCCCTGTTAAAATTTCACCCCACTTATATATCTAATTTACAATCCCCCGCGCCAAGTCCATACACACCTCTCTCTTCTCTGTCTCCAATATTCAAAATACTGTTTTTATCTCTGTCCTTTTGTTGTTGTTCACTTGAATGTTTTTTTATTAATTTTTATTAATTTTTTATACATATCTCCCCATTGCCCCCCCTCCCTCCCAGGCATACCCCGACCCCCCAGTGTCTGTGATCATTGGTTATGCTTATATACATGCATACAAGTCCTGTGATTGATCACATATCCACCTCATCTAACTTTAATCTTTCTGCTGTAATTTCACAGTCTGTTTCATGCTCTATGATTTTTGTCCCCCTGAGAATTATCAGTCTACTCCCTTTCTGTGCTCCTGATTCTATTATATTCACCAGTTTATTCTGTTGATCAAATTTTTAATTCACTTAATTTTTAGCTTCACTTGTTGATAGATATGTATTTGCTCATAATTTTTTGTCTTTTACCTTTTTCTTCTTCCTCTTCTAAAAGACTACCTTTCAGCATTTCATATAATACTGGTTTGGAGTTGATGAACTCCTTTAGTTTTTTCTTATCTGTGAAGCTCTTTATCTGCCCTTCAATTCTGAATGATAGCTTTGCTGGATAGATTATTCTTGGTTATAGGTTCTTGCTGTTCATCACATTGAATATTTCTTGCCACTCCCATCTGGCCTGCATCGTTTCTGTTGAGAAATCAGCTGACAGTCGTATGGGTGCTCCCTTGTAGGTAATGAACTGTTTTTCTCTTGCTGCTTTTAATATTCTCTCTTTCTCCTTTGCTCTTGGTATTTTAATTATGATGTGTCTTGGTGTGGTCCTCTTTGGATTCCTTTTATTTGGGGTTCTGTGTGCTTCCTGGACTTGTAAGTCTATTTCTTTTACCAGATGTGGGAAGTTTTCAATTATTATTTCTTTAAATAGGTTTTCAGTATCTTGCTCTCTCTCTTCTTCTGGCACCCCCACAATTCTGATGTTGGTACACTTGAAGCTGTCCCAGAGTCTCCTTACATTATCTTCACATTTTTGGATTCTTTTCTCTTCTTGCTTTTCCAGTTGAATGTTTTCTGCTTCTTTATATTTCAAATTTTTGACTTCCTCCTTGCCTTTCTCTAGTCTGCTGTTAGGACTCTGTATAATAGTTTTTATTTCAGTCAGTGTATGTTTAATTTCTAGTTGGTCTTTTTTCATCTTTAGTTGGACCTTTTCCATCTCCTCTTGGGACTTGATAAATTTATCCATCTTTTCTAGCATATTCTTGAAAAACCTTATAAGCATGGTTTTGAACTCTATATCCAGTCATTTTTTTCCCTCCATTTCTTTTGTTTGTACTCCCTTCCCTTGTCTCGGCATTTTCACTCTGCCTGGGAAACTTCTGTGTTTAATTCAGCTTTATGATTCCAGAAGTGCAAAGCTGCAGAAGCCTCTGTTGAGCTTGGGAGGGGTGGAGTCTCAGGGCTTAAGGGACTGCCTTGCCTTCCAGTCAGCCCCGCCCTCCACGGCCCCTGAGTCTCACGTGACTGAGTAATGGCTGGAGCGGTCCTTGTGCAGGAGCCCGCAGTGCCTCTATCCACTGCCTTTCCGGCTCCCCTGCGCACCAGGACCACACGAGTCTAGGTCTCCAGGGTTTCGTCCGAAACAGGGGTTTAGTGAAGTTAGAAGTGGCACAGTTGGGAGGGTCTGTCTCCTGCCCACTAGTGAAAGCCAGCGGCACAATCAGCAGTCTGTTCTGCGCGCAGTGCCGTGAGGGCCACCAGGCCTTTGATCTTTTGCGACTCCCCTAAATCTCTGTGCACTTCTCCCTTTTCACAGTCCAAACTCCCCCCGTATGAGTTTTGGCTGGATCTGGAGTTTAGTGTCGTAGGATAAGGGGTTCAATGCCTTTGAGAGTTCTCGTTTCCCTCCCACCAGAGAAAGCCAGCCAGGTTCTCCGGCATCCACTCTCTCCTAGAACGTTTCCGTACCTCAGCTTTCTGCAGCTCCTCTGGGTCTCCGTGAGCCCCTCTCTTTTCCTCTAGTTGTAGAACTTCCACTCAGCCAGCTTTCCTGTGGTTCTGGATGATTCCGTTCTGTCTTTTAGTTGTAGTTTTGAAATTGTTGTGCGAGGCAGCAGTGTAGGTATTTACGTATGCCGCCGTCTTAGATTCTCCTTGAATGTTGATTATATCAATTTTCTATACTTTTTTGTGAGATTGTTTTGCTTATTTTTATTTTATTTTGCTTTTTGTTTGATTTGTTTTTGTTTGTTTTTTACCTGTTTTCCTTCGCCTCCCTTGATATTATATGTTTTTTTGTAGTTTGTATTAATCTCTAGTTACTTGTTGCTGGCATTTGTTGGGATTAGTGGCAGTTCTGTTGGAGTTTTATCCTCATATATATATAATTTGTTCTTCTTTTGTTTCTTACTATCTTTAGTTTCTCACTTACTTTTTTTTATACTTTTTTTCTCCCTTCTCCCAATTTTGTTTTGGCACTTGGTTCTTCATTCCCTCTTGGTTCTTACTCATATTGTTGAATTTGTCTTCCATTCTTTTCAGCCACCTTATGACCATTTCTCTGAATTCTTTCTCTCCCAGGTTGCTTGCCTCCATTTTGTTTACATCCTTTTCTGGTAATGCCTGCTTTTCTTTCATATGCGGGCTGTGTCTTTGTCTGCCCATGGTCTTTCTTCTCTGTGTGTCTGGTTATGTAGTTCTTTCTCTCCTACATTGATTTAAACACACAAAATAAACACAATCAGGTACAACACACAAGGCACTGAATATGAATGTATTCCAGATATTAATAGCCACAAATAAAAGTGGCCACCAGAGAGACAATTTAGGGTATAGGAAAGAAAGAAGAGAGAAAAGAAGAAAAAAGAAAAGAAAAGAAAGGAGTGCCAAACAAAAAGCAAAATAAAATAAAAATAAGCAAAACAATCTCACAAAAAAGTATAGAAAATCGATATAATCAACATTAAAGTGAACAACAACAAAAGGACAGGGGATTGGAAATTAGATATATAAGAGATCAACCAAAGGACTTGTATGCGTGCATATAAGCATAACCAATGAACACAAGACACTGGGGGATTAGGGTATGCCTGGGGTGGGGGGCAATTGGAAGATATGTATACATGTAACACATTAATAAAAATTAAAAAATTAAAAATATAAATAAATAAAATACTCCAAAACATTCAAATAAATAACTAAATAAATAAATACATTTAGCCTCACTCTCTTCTTTGTATCTCTATTCTATTTGTGGTCATAAGAATATTTTTCTGTCAAGTTCAACAAAAAATATGTTGTTTTTAATTTTAATTTTGCACTTTATTTTTGTTATGTTTCTGATAAAGGTATGTCATAGAATAAAATTGTGGAAACTTTTTAACAAGATGCTCTCTATTTACTCTCAACTTGTTTATAGCTGATTTTCATGCCCATCATTTCACCAATAATGCCCTCATTATTGCCCTCATAAGGGCTTTTATGTTACTCAAAACATTAATCATTGTTCTGTTTTCATCTTCCACAATCTCTTATTAGGAATCAACGGATTTTGCCATTCCTCCTTCTTATAATACTCTCCTTTCTTGGTTTTCACCACATGTATGCCTATTTTCTACTGTCTCCCTAGCTACTCTCTCACTTTGTGGCCCTTCTTTCTCTGATAGACGTCTGTCATGTTGGATTTCTTAAGACAAAGTACTCAGTTTTCTTCTCATCTCTACACTGTATGTATTTTCAGTAATGTCCACATCAATTATTAATTATATGGAGATTAGTTCATAAATGTGTATCTCTAGTTTAGACACTTCTCCTATGTTCATGACATTTACATAAAATGCATTATTTTAATATATTATGTGTTTCACAGACATTTCAAATGGGATGTTAATACTAGACATGATTTTCCCCCAAAATGTTTCTCACCCAGTTTTATACATCTCAGAAAACAACAGCACCATTCAATTACTTATGCAAGTCTGAAAATTTTGAGTCATTTTGTTTTTATCCTTTTCTTCACAGTTGATACACATATATACCCAGATGCACATCCATTTAACCTATCAGAAAATCCTGGTGATAAACCTCCAAAATACCTCTGAAGTTATGTGTTTGTTTTTTGTGTTTTTTTTGTTGTTGTTGTTGTTTTCATATCTGTCACACGTTAGCACAGGATAATCTCTTAACAGACTTGCAATGATAACCTTCAAATTGGTCTCCCATTTCTACTCCCCTATTCCCACCAGCCCATCACAACACATTCCACACAAAGTAGCCAGAGTGATTTTTTAAATATAATAATGTAAACCTTCAATGGTTTTAAATTCACTAAGAATAAAATTGAAACTCCTTACCATGACCTATAAAGCTTGAATGACTCTGACCCAACCAACTCTCCAGTTTTACTTCATACCACTCAAGCCCTCATCTATTATGTCCTAAATTCAATGGGCTTCTTTTAGTTCATAAGATAAAATTACCTCAGGGTTTTAGTGCTTGCACTATAATCTTCTTTTAAAGTTTTTACTAAGTAATTTGCAGGACTATTTATTGTCATATAGGTCTCAGTTTATATGCCACCTTTACATAGAATCCCTTCCTGACCATTTTAGATAGTGTCCCCACGTTGTTCTTTGTCATAAAGATTTCTTGTTTCCTTCCTAGCACTTATCAGGGACTATTAATATTGAGTTTGCATATTTATTTAGAAAATATCACAAGCTTGCACTTAATTATCGCTATATTAATATTTATTAGTAACAGTAAAATATCTAACACCCTCTCTAGTTCAAAAGCAAAATGGCTAGTGACCTGCCACATATTATTTAGATAGATACAAAAGGAAACTAATGGAAAAGAACTGTGTTCAAATTACCAGAGGTGAGGCATACCCATTTTCCTGGAAAGTCTTTTTGTGGGAGACTTCCCAGGAAGGTGGGAGTATCCCCTTGCATACAGACAGAAGAGTATATGGACTTTACATTTCTGTTTTTCAAGGACTGCTTCTACGGAGAAGACTATTCTCATTAAAAATGTTCAAGCCATTGATTATTAGTGTCTGCATTAACAAATGTAGTATGAATGTCTACATTCAACATTATTGACTAAGTTTCGTTTGGGAAAATGCCCTTTGGACTCAAGACTATCATATAACTGTTATTATATCATACACACACAAAACAAACAAACAAACAATAACAAAAAAAAGCATACCACACGATTGATATCTCTAAGAACTAAACTCCAATTATTCTTATCCCTGCAGTAGGTCCTAACAATTACTTAATGTTACTTAACTTAGTCAATGGCTTCCCAGCATTTTGATTACCGTGACTAAGGTACCTAGCACATAAGGCTTGAAGGTCAGTCAGTACCAATTTGTGAGCAGCACAAGAGATACAGAACAAAGATCCACATATGGACATTTTGCATTTAATCATCCTTTGAATAACATTTCAATGACAATTGAATATTGCAGCTGTTTGTAATCAACTTAGTACTGAGATCTCTTGAGAATTATGCTATATAACAACTATTGAATTTTATAGTCAAGCTGGTCTAAATCAGGTTGGGTTCTTTTTAAATTAGTGTGTTCTGTAAGGACAAAATATGAATAATAAGATGTATTGATGCTGCCCATGATTTGGGAACAATATTATTCACAAATTTCCTCTCCCTCATTTTTCTGCTTGAAACAAAGTACTTAAGACAAATTCTCCATGTTGCTAAAAATGATGCCACTGTGTTATTTGTAGTTCAGTTTCCCAATCGAAGAGATTAACTTATTTGAGTAACATATATTATCTCAACTGGTCGTTCCTGTGAACAACAGCTAGCATTTGCCATATACATTAGGGGGAAAATACTAAGATAAATCAAAATCTATATATGTGTGTATGTGTGTGTGTGTGTGTGTGTGTGTGTGTGTGTGTGTGTATATATATTAAAAGCCCAGCGACTGACCAGAATGACCAGTGGCTATGAAATACCTGCGGCAGCCAACCAGCCTGATTCAGGCCTCAATCCCCAACTCTCCCTCCCCTCCCCCCCCAGCCCCTGTGGCAGGCCAGCCTGGCCCCTGGTCAGCCCCCAAAATCAGTGCTGGCCAGCCAACCACCCATGGCCCATTCCCCCACCACTGGCCCGGACCAATGGGCCCCCATTGGGGCAAGCCAGCAGTTATATAAGTCTCCACCCATTCACGAATTCATGAATCAGGTCAATAGTTTATAAATGAAAGCTGCATCTGAGCCTGAAAGTGACCAAGGCCTCCTGAACTCATTGAAGAAAATGAAATGGTGCTCACTCAATAGATACTTCCAAAGCATCTATGAGCAGGAGGAGAATATTTAAAGTTTCTGATAATATTATGTAAGCTATCTGTGTAACTTAATGGTTCTTAGAATCTCACTGATTATGTCACTCTTATTAAAAATGGAGCTTTTAAACATTTAATTCTATCTGGTAGTGATACTCAGAAGAAGTTTAAAGACTTACATTCAACTGTAACTTTTATTTTTTGCTTGGCACTTAAGTCTTCCCTTTTGGTGCCTCGTAACTCAGGTTGTGCAGGGCTTCACATGCCAGCCTTCAAAGCTTTTTCTCTCAGTTCTTTATATTTCAGATCTTACATATTTCCTATAAAAGTGTCCCTTTTTTCACTATTACACAGATATTTTCTGAGAAAAAATTATTGTTTAATAACATATTCTATACCTT
Source organism: Lasiurus cinereus (assembly GCA_011751065.1). Lineage (NCBI taxonomy): Eukaryota > Metazoa > Chordata > Mammalia > Chiroptera > Vespertilionidae > Lasiurus > Lasiurus cinereus. The sequence continues at coordinate 28,819,052 of JAAGEH010000015.1, read as the reverse complement.
AAACTATTCAAAGAGGTGTCACTGGATTTTAAAATGACACTTATTTTATTCCATAAGACAATAATTATTGAGCCTTTACTACTTGCATGTAACAGTACATATAAGAATGAATCATTTAGTTTCTTATATAATCTATCAAATGCTCTCATATTTAATCAAAAGCAGGACAAAGAGATATGCTATAGGTATTTAATAATGAAATATGATTTCAAAACAGTATAATAAGAGGAATATTAAAGGAGATTATGGCATTTGACCCAGATTTTGAAGAATGAGTAGGATATCATTATCTAGAGATCAGAAGTATAGGATATATAAGGTGGATTGAAATGCTATAAAAATGGAAGGCCATTAGCCTTTAGGAAATGATGAATAGTTTAATTTTACTAAAGAACTAGAGGCCCAGTGCATGAAATTCATGCATGTGTAGGGTCCCTAGGCCTGACCAGCAATCAGGGCCAATATGGGCCTTCCTTCATTCCACGCCACCCCCTGGGGGGTCAGCACATGTCATAGTGAGTGGCCAAACTCCCAAGGGGACAATTTGCATATTAGCCTTTTATTCTATAGGATAATGTGGTTATATGAGACGTAATAGGATAAAAGGATTTGCAATATCACAATAAAGAGTTTGGGTGTTATTTTTTTAATATTCTTGTGTAAAAATATTAATATACGCTAAACATTGTGCTAAGTACATTGATTATGTTGCTTTTATTGATCAATAAAACAGTCTGTGAGTAAATATTAGTAGCATTTAGCATATGAAGAGATGAAAGCTAAGAGAGGTAAAATGACATATATAGCATCACAAAGCTATGAGAAACAAAGGTTGAACTCAGCCAGCTCTGTTTGATTCCAAAACTGGAGTTCTAAATGACTATACCCTATAATGCCCCTAAACTCTCAGCAGATTAATGCATCTTTCTCACAAACATAAGATTAAAGCGAACAGGAAGCAAATACAAGAAATTTATTTTGAAAACCAATTTATTATGCCAGGTTTTTAACTAGAGTGGCGATATCAAGAATCATATATAATAAAGAAGTAATATGCAAATTGATTGTCACACCCTTGCACAAGATGGCCACCCCCATGTGGTCACAAGATGGCTCACAGGGAAGGGCAGTTAGGGGCTGCCAGTCCAGCAGTAGAGGGAAGTTGGGGGCAATTGGACTGGCAGGGGAGCATTTAGGCATCAATCAGGCTGGCAGGGAAGTGGTTAGGGGGTGATCAGGCTGGCAGGCAGAAGCCATTAGGGGAAATCAGGCAGGCAGGCAAGCAGTTGGGAGCCAGCAGTCCTGGATTGTGAGAGGGATGTCTGATGGACATCCCCCAAGGGGTCGCATATTAGAGATAGTGCATGCTGGGCTGAGGGACATGCCCCCTCCAGTGCACTAATTTCATGCACCAGGCCTCTAGTATTAAATATAATATGGAACAAGAGAAACTGGAAACAGTGGTTAGTATATGATGATTCATTTTACATGGTAAGAATGTGATGAGTCAATAGTCAATGTGGGATGATAATAGTGCCACCAACAGAGATAGGAAAATTTTAAAAGGAATGTACAAAAATATACAAACAGCCCTTAAACATATGAAAAGATTTTCATCACATATAATTAAAGAAATGTAAACTGAAACTACGTGGAGATACTATATCTCACTTGTCTGCTCAGAAACAATGAAAAAATATGGCAAGATTTCCATTTTTATCCTGACATATAAGAGATTTGGTATTGTCATGCTCATCCTTAAAGCAAGAAAACAAAATCTGATAAACTAAAAATCAATTACTTTTCCTGGACCCATCAGAGAATTGAAGCAGCAAAGAAAGGCAGCATTTGAGAAATCTGTAGAATTAAAGGAATCCAGAAAGTTACAGTTAATATATGTTTATCTAAAGTAGGATCCACAGTAGCCATTAATTGGTAGAACCATTTAATGGTAATTTTGATCCAATCCATAGAGGCTGAAAGAGGAGTAGCATGAGAGGGAGAATCTCTTGGAGGTGTGGTTTTAGAAAACCTACAAATAAATGTATTTTACCTCTGAGAACTCCACCTGGTTCTCACAGTGAAGATCCTGAGAGATCCCCTCCTGGCTCTGGCAGAGGGAGAGGAAGCGTAATCATCCTAAAATACTCGCAGAGTGTTCTCCATAACAAATGCATGTTGCATTAGAGAAAATACTTTAAAGAGCCTTATTTAAGCTGGTAGAAGGACATTCCTCACTCCAACTCTGTCTAACCTTCCTGTCTCACCAAAAGCCAGTGTGGTAAGAAGTTATACCACTGTAGAAACACTTGTGAAGAGACAACTGCTTAGGAAAACACTGAGATTGAACCAAAATATTACAAAAAGTTTTCTCTCTCCCACACGTTATCACCACACCAATAGGACTTAGAGGAAAATGTATAGTGTTACCCAAGTATATTGAAAAAGAAAAAAATACATAAACTCAATAACAGAAGATTACACCGCACCAAAATAGAGAACAAATACAATGTGAGCCCCAAAAAGTAGAAAAATAAATTTATAAAAACTAGAGCATAAATCAATGAAATTGAAAACAAGACTGGTTTGGCTCAGTGGACAGAGCATCAGCCTGGGGACTGAAAGGTCCCCAGGCTGATTCTAGCCAAGGGTATGTACCTTGGTTATGGGCACATCCCCAGTAGTGGGTGTGCAGGAGGTAGATGATCAATGTTTCTCTCTCATTGATGTTTTTAACTATCTCTCTCCCTTCCTCTCAATAAAAAAATCAATAAAATATAGTTTTTTTAAAAAGAAGGAAAAAGTAGACAAAATCATGCAACAGAAGTCTAGTGGCTTTTGAGTTTTATTTAATTTATTGGGGTGACATCTATATATGTAAAAACCTAAATAACCAAATAACCGAACGACTAGTCATCTGGTTGCTATGATGTGCACTGACCACCAGGGGACAGGCACTCAACACAGGAGCTTCCCTCTGGTGGTCAGTGTGCTCCCACACCCAACCTCCCATGGTCCCTTTTCCCAGCCGGCCACCCTGATCGGCCCCAATCACCCCAATTGCTGACCAGGCAGAAGGACTCCACCTGTGCACGAATTTGTACACCAGGCCTCTAGTTGGTTAATAAAATAATATCAATTTCAAGTGTACAATTCTACCACCCAAAGTCAAATCTTCTTCCATATACATAATATTTGAGCCCTTTAACCCTTTTCTACCTAACCCCACACCTTTTCCTCTGGTAACCACCATACCATTGTCTGTGTCTGTGTTTTTTTTTGTTGTTGTTGTTGTTGTTGCTTTCAGTTTTATATCCCACATATGAGTAAAAACATGGTTCTTGACTTTTCCCATCTGTCTTATTTCATGTAGTATGATATTTTCAAGATTCATTTATGTTGTTGCAAATGGCAGTATTGCATCTTTTCTTATGGCTCAATAGTATTCCATTGTATATATGTACCGCATCTTCTTTATTCAATCATCTGTCAATGGACACCGGTTGTTTCCCTGTCTTGGCCAAAGTGAATACTGCTGCAATGAACATAAGGTTGCATACATCTTTGCAAATACAGTGGTACCTCGAGATACGAGGTTAATATGTTCCATAACCTTGCTCGTATATCAAGTTGTTTGTATCTCAAAGCAAATTTCCCCATTGAAATCAATTGAAATTCCATTAATCCATTCCAGCCCCCAAAATGCCACCCCAGTTGTTCTTGTTACGTGTTTTTGAATAAGAAAAAGTTTTTATAAATGACAAATATTGTATAAAAACATAATAAAAGAGAATGTAAAGGAATAAACTGGTTTTATAAAGTGTATTTACCTACTCGCTACACTCTTAATGCTACACTTTATCCCTAAACTGAATGTAATTTAACTAATCTTCACTGAACTTAATTGCTAGTGGTCTTTGCATTTTTGGCCAATTAAAAAAAATATGTGTCCAAGGAGGTTTGCCTCTTCCTCCCTTTCAGAATGTTTCTGAAATGGGTGAGGCAAGTTTCATTGAACAGCTTCGATGCACGACCAGTAGCAACTTTTTCAGGGTGTGTCTTTTCCACTAAGTGTGACACCCTCTCCCACATTCCTAAGATCTCCTTTATCTCACTTGTAGAGATCTCCTCCACCTCTGGCTCCTCCTCGAAACCAATTTCTCGGAGAACCTCCACATGTTGCTGAGACTGCAACTCTTGTAACTCCTCCATGGTGAATTCCAGAGAGTGCTCCTCGACAAGCTCATTCACGTCTCTCTCATCCACCTCCAGGCCCATGGATTTTCCCAGAGACACGATCTCCTTCTCCACTGGCACCTCAGGTTCCAATCCTTCGAAGGTCATTTTGGCTACAGCCTCAGGCCACAGCTTCTTCCATGCAGAGGTCAAAGTCCTCGTTGTAACACCCAGCCAGGCATGATCAATAATTCTGAGGCATATCACGATGTTAAAGTGGTTCTTCCAGAACTCTCGAAGGGTGAAGTTTGTGTTCTCTGTCACCTCAAAGCAGCGCCAGAACAGGTGCTTGATGTACAGCTTTTTAAAATTAGAAATCACCTCCTGATCCATGGGCTGCAAGATAGGAGTGGTGTTGGGAGGTAGGTAGACAACCTTTATAATCTTGAACTCTTCAAGGAGTTCATCTTCGAGGTTCGGTGGGGGAGCAGGAGCATTGTCGAGGACGAGGAGGGCTTGCATGGTTAGGTTGTTTTCCTATAGATATTTCTTAACAAAAGGGCCGAAAACCAGGTTTACCCACTCCACAAAGAACTGCCTGGTGACCCATGCCTTCGGGTTTGCCCTTCACATAACTTGCAGTTTATCTTTTAAAATCTTATGTGACTTAAAGACTCTGGGGTTTTCTGAATGGTATAGGAGCAAAGGCTTGATCTTGCAGTCGCCACTTGCATTGGCACACAGTGAGAGAGTTAGCCTATCCTTCATGGGTTTGTGGCCTGGCATAGCCTTCTCCTCTACTGTTATATAAGTCCTATTCAGCATCTTCTTCCAGAAAAGCCCTGTCTCGTCACAGTTGAAGACTTGCTGGTGGATATATCCTTTGGCTTCTATCAGTTTGGAAAAAGTTTTGAGGTAATCCTCAGCTGCCTTCACATCCGAACTTGCTGCCTCACCATGCCTGATGATGGAGTGAATGCCGGACCTTTTCCTGAAGTTATCAAACCAGCCTCTACTGGCTTTAAATGAGTCTTTCAATGCTTCGTCCGTGGAAGTGTGCCGGGTCTGCTCCAGCAAATCACCGTAAATCGCTAGCTCCTTCTTGCATAAGATGCCCTGTGTTAATGTATCTCCTTTAAGCTGCTTCTGTGTCACCCACACCATCAGTAGATTCTCCATCTTTTCATGGAGAGAGCTATGGAGCTTAGAAATTATTGTAACACCCTTAGCTGGCATTATACCCTTTACCGACTCCTTCTGTTTAAGCACAGTGCGTATCATTGAAGTACTATGCCCAGTATTGCCTCGCCAAGTCAGCCACTCGCACACCTTGCTCATATTTTTCTTTGATTTCCCGCTTTAATTCAGTAGACGTCATCCTCTTCTGAGCACTGACCTTTCCGCTCGTTTTCTTCGGACCCATGGTTATAAAAAATAAATGTGATAAAGTATGAAAATGCACAAAAGATGCTTCGACAACGAGGTAAACAAGCACACTGACTGAGGGGTGGGAAACTATGAGACGCTCCAGTGGCGGTAAACTGGTGGGTCGTGTGCAGCTGGCTGATCAGCGCGATTACTCGTATCTCAAATGTTGCTCGTATTTCAAAGCAAAAAATCGCTGGCTTGAGGGCTCGTATCTCAAAAATCTCATATGTTAGGGCACTCGTATCTCGAGGTACCACTGTAAGTGTTTTCCACTTTGGGGTAGATAACAAGAAGAGGAGTAACTATTCTTAAATCTATACTGATTTCCATAGTGGTTATACCACTTTACATTCTCACCAGCAGTGAATGGGGGTTCCTTTTTCTCCAAGATCTTTCCAACACTATTGTTATTAGTCTTGTTGATAAGAGAAGGTGTGTGGTGGTATCTAATTGTACTTTTGATTTTAATTTCCTTAATAGATAGAATATCTCTGTATATATCCGTTGGCCAATTAATTGTATATCTTCTTAGGATAAGTCATCTGCCCATTTTTAAATTGAATTGTGTGTGGGGTTTTTATTGCTGTTATTGAATTCTGTGAGTTATTTATATATTTTAAATATCATCCCCTTATTGGAGGTATTGTTTGAAAATTTATTTTGACATTCAGTTGGTCGCCTTTCTGTTTTGTTGATGGTTAATTTTGCTGTGTAGAAGCTTTTTAGGTGGATTTATTATTATTATTATTATTATTGTCATTGTTATTATTATTTTGTTTTTACTTCTTTTGTCTTTGAGGTCAAATTCATAAAATTCACTCTAAAACCAAGGTCCATGAGTTTGGTACCTATGTGTTTTGGTGTTTTTTTATGCATTTTATGGTTTCAGGTCTTAAATTTAGGACTTTGATTCATTTTGAGTTAATTTTTGTATCTTGACAAATAGCATACTAGTTTCAGTCTTCTGCATGTGTCTTTTCAATTTCCCAAGTAGCTTTTATTGAAGAGGGTTTGTTTTCTTCACTGTGTATGTTTGTCTCCTTTGCTGAAAATTATTTGAGCACATTTATGTGGGTTTATTTCTGGGCTCTCAATTTTCTCCCATTGGTCTCTGAGTGTTTTTTCTGCCAATACCATACTGTTTTAAAAAATGTCAATAAAATTGGTAAAACTCTAGCCAAGCTAACCAAGAATAAAAAAAATAATTGATGTAATTACCAGTTTAAAAAATGAATGAGAGGTTATCACTACTGATCTCATGGATATTTAAAAAAAAGATGATAAATAAATGCTATGAATAGCTATATGACCACAAATTTGATCATTTAGATGAAATAGGCCAATTCTTTAAATAGATGCAAAGTACCAAAACTCACATAAGTAGAAATAGATTATCTATAAAGCTTATATCTATTAAATATATTAAATCTATGATTAATAACTTCCCACAAGAGAAAGCACTAGGCCAAGATGATTTTATAAGTGAATACTACCAGATATGCAGGAGAAAATATCAATTCTTTACAATATCTTCTAAAAGACGGAATCAATGAGAATACTTCCTAATTCAATCTGTGAGGCCAGTATTACCTTAATACCACAACCAGACCAAAGATTTTATGAGAAGGGAAATGAGAGGTCAACATTTCCTATGATCAGAGATAGGAGAACCCTCAACCAAATATTAGCCAATCAAATGTAATAGCAAATAAAACTATTTATATCCCATAAGCAATTAGGATGTATTTCAGGTAAGACTAAAAGAAAAAGCCTATCTAATAAAAGAGTAATATGCAAATTGACCATAACTCTGCTATACTCACAAACCATGACCCCCAGCCAGTTAGGAGTGAGTAGGCAAATTAACCCAACCAAGATGGCTATGGCCTCAGTGTGAGTAGGAGCCTTGGCTCCACTCAAGACTACAAAGTTTCAATCATAGAAGATAATTAAATCCCAGATATCAGGGTCTCTGCTTGGGTCGCCAGAGGGTGTGGTCAGCCTGAAAATCACCAGAAACCCCTCACCCAGGCTACCTCACACCTCAAGGGAATCCCCATTCTGACCCAAGACACCCTTCTGGGCAAACCATCTGGCCCCCACTTGGGCACCAGGCCTCTATCCTATCTAATCCTATGTAATAAAATAAGAATATGCAAATTGACCCTCACTCCAACACTCAAGATGGCTTCCCTCATGTGGTCAAAGATAACTGTCCCATTGTGGACATAAGATGGTCACCACAAAATGGTCAGCAGGGGAGGGCTGTTGGGAGGAACCAGGTCTGTAAGAAGGAAGTTGTAAGTGATCAGGCCAGCAGAGGAGGGAAGTTGTGGGTAACCATGCCTGCAGGGAAGGGAAGCTGGGGGGGGGGACCCAGGCCTGCCAGGGAGGGCACTTATGGCTGACCAGGTCTGCAGGGGAGGGAAAGTAGGGGTAAACAGGCTGGCATGGGAGCAGTTAGGCATTGATAAGGCTGGCAGCGGAATTTATTAGGGGTTGTTCAGGCTTTAAGGCAGAGCGGTTAGGGGCAATCAGGAAGGCAGGCAGGCAAAAAGATGGGAGTCAGCAGTCCTTGATTCTGAGAGGAAGTCTGACTCCCTGTTTAGGCCTGATCCTACCTGGATCAGGCCTAAACAGCCAATTGGACATTCCTCAAGGGGTTCCCAGATAGGAGAGGGTGCAGGCTGGAATGAGGGACATCCCCCTCATTCATGAATTTTGTGCACCAGGCCTCTAGTAAACTATACATAAAGACTGCTACACAAACACTATATTCTAGCTGCTAAAGTTGTTTTCCATGGAGGTATAGTTTTACAATTCTGATACTGATACTGTAACCAAACAATTAACTAAGTGGATGTTGAATAGTGGAAATTAAATTTCTCACTGCTGTAGTGGAAGGCTACAGATAAGCAAGGGGAGGAGCCATGATCTACATGGTGATGAATTAGAGTTGGCCTGTAGATACAAACTCATGTTTAGCTTAATATAAATATAGGTTGGTAGGTCAATCATAATAGACAAAAATATGTATATGTATTAGTGTACACACATGTATTTTCTAGTTCTGTCTACTAAGAGAGTCTAGTACCAAAGAGCACACCTAGAACCCAGATCTTGGTTTCTAATGCTATGGTTTAATAATAGGAAGCTGGGTCCCTTAAAGAAATGGCCAATTCTAGGACAATAAAGAGAACAGATGAACATGGAAAACAATTTCCAGAAACTAAGGAAATGTTAAATAAATAAATAACTAAAATCCCTATAATGATGAGACTATGCCAGAGACATGCCTGGCTAGTGTTGCTCAGTGGTTGAGCATTGACCAATGAAACAGGAAGTAACAGTTTGATTATAGGTCAGAGCACATGCCTGGGTTGGAGGCTCAATCCCCAGGAAAGGGCATGCAGGAGGTAGTCAATCCATGATTCTCATCATTGATGTTTCTATTTCTCTCTCCCTTCCTCTTTGAAATCAATTAAATATATATATTTAAAAAACAAGTGAGACATAATTACCTACTTCTTAAGTGTGGTCTGCATATGGTAATAGCATCCATACAATACGGTATGGAAAAAGGGAAAAATCATTAACTTTATAGTGGAGAAACTTGAAAAATACTACTTTAGATAGGTGATCAAGGTTAATGTTGACAGCCACAATTCATGTTGCTTATATGTCCCCTTGATATGATTTGATGGAAATAGTGCTTTCTCTGTGTGATCTTTCTCTCAAAATCTTACAACCCCATGTAACCATGAGAAACACATCAGACTAATCCCAGTAGAGGAATGTTGTACAAAATATCTAACCAGTACCCTACAAAACTATCAAGATCATCAAAAGCAAGCAATGTTCGAGAAACTGTCACAGAGGAACCAAAGGAGACATGATAAATAAGTGTAAGGTCTTATTATAAATGGGATTCTAGAATTTAAAAAATATATATATTAGGAAAAAACTAGTAATCTTTCAATAAAACATGAACATTTATTAATAATAATGTTTCAATATTTGTTCATTAATTGTAAGAAATGAATTATATGTGAGATATTAATAATAGAGAGAACTCAATGTGGGATATATGGGAATGCTGTATATTATTTTACATTTTTTTCTGTAAATTTAAACTCCTGTAAAATAAAAAATAGTAAAAGTGTGACAATCCATTCTGTTATCGATGCTGTAGGAGACTATATACTCATATGTATGCCTTCATGTTCTGGTGGTAATACAAATAGTTTCAACACTTATGAAATAGAATTGGGTCATATTTATTAAAAAATATACATCTGTTTATCATTCAAACCATTAATCCAAATTCTAGGACTTTACCATGAAACTATATCATCAACAACAAAGAAATATATATACACAAGGTTATTTGCTCCGGAATTATTTTGGGAAATTTATAATTTTGGAAAGATCCCAAATTTTCTTAAGAGATTGGTTGAATAAAATATGGTGCATCCATATGCCAGGATATAATTCAACTGCAAAAAAGAATGAGGAAGAATGAATGAACTGACATGGAGTGACTTCCAGGAAATATTGTTAAATAAAAAATTAAAAAAAACAAAGATTGCATATCATATGTTACTTTGGTGCAATAAGATAGAGAAATAAACGCACATACACATATATGCTAATTTTTGCAGAAATAAACCCAAGGAAGGTAAAAAAAAATACTTAATGGATTGGTTACCTACAACAGTGAATAGGAGGAAAATAGAAAGGATAGGAACAATTTATAAAGGACTGGGATAAGATTCAGACCTCTCTAAATGTATGTTTCAGAGTAGTTTTAACTTTCAGAACCACATTAATGTTTTACTTAAAATCAATTTAAAAATACATACATTTACTCATATATACATACATTTAACAAGGATGGGAGGGGCTCAGAAATGAAATAAAAAATGGAAACAAAGGAATCCATCTATTGTCAAATGATTGACAACACATTCACAATGAAAGCAGATAGAAGGGTGGAAATTTAGCCCAATAGTTATTGAGTATATTATTTTTACTATTAGCAGCTTGGTGCATGAAATTTGTGCACGGGAGTGGAGGGGGCCCTCAACCCGGCCTGCACCCTCTCCAATCTGGGACCCCTCGGGGGATGTCTTCCTGTCTGTGGATTGACCTAAGTAGTCAGTGAGACATCCCTCTCACAGTCCTGGGCTCTCGCAGTCCAGGATCCCTCGCTCCTAAACACTCACCTGCCTGCCTGACTGATTGCCCTTAACCACTTCTTCCTGGCAGCCTGATTGCCCCCTAACCACTCCCCTGCCAGCCCCTTCTCCACCAACTTCCCTCCCCTGTTGTCCTGATTGCCCCCAATTGCCCTTCTTTGCCAGTCTGATTGCCCACAACTGCCTTCCTCTGCCGGCCTGATCACCCCCAATTTCCCTCCTCTGCTGACCTAATCACACCCAACTGCCCTCCCCTGCCAGCATGATGACCCATAACTGCCCTCCCTTGCAGTGATCTGCCTCCTCCACCTGGACCCGCTTCCTGCATGCAAGGCAGTAGAGATGCTGGGACCAGCTTCCTCTGTGCAGTGCAGAGCAGTGGGACACCCCCCTCCCAGGCCTCACCAGGTGGAGCAGCTGTGAGGCCCCCCCCCTCAACTGTGCATGCAGCCTTTTTGTGATGGTCATCTTTTGATGGTCCTCTTGGCAAAAGAAGGGTTATAGTTGATAACTATAGTGATAACATGAGGGCATGACAATCACCTAGGTTATTATTAGTATAGATATTACCTAAAGTTAAAGACATATAGAACTATAAATATTGCATGCTAATAAGTAAGTTGTTTTTTCATAGAATTAAGAGTTAGCAATTCTGAAACTACTTTACATATATATTCTAGGATTGAGCAAATTGGTAAATATATTGTAGATAATGAGAACCAGTTTTCTCAGTGTCATTGAAAAAATTGCATTGAGGAAGCCAGGATGGTTAGATTGAACTCTGTGGTATAAGATTAGAATCAGTAGGCACTTGATGGTATAATTATTCATTTTTTATTATTTTTTAAAAATCTTTATTGTTGAAAGTATTATATATGTGCCATTTTTCCTCTCATTGACCCCTTGTACATATATACACAGTTACAAATATCCAGAGAAATAGAGGTGTATCTGTGTATACATGTACATAATTATATTCCTCAGCTCTGTCCATTAAGAGGGCCTGGAAGCAAGGATACCCAGTACCAGTGAGCACACTAAGTACCAAAAAGGTGAAGGGATTAACCAAAACCACTCATAGACAGATAACAATACAATCATTAGCAGAGGGAAATGGGGGTGGGGAGAGCAGGAAAGGGTAAAGGAGGGATAATTGGTGATGGAAAGAGACATGACTTGGGGTAGTGAACACACAATACAATATGCAAATGATGTATTATAAAATTGTACACCTGAAACCTATATAATTTTATTAACCAATGTTATCCTAATAAATTCAATTTTTAAAAAGAAAAAAAATAAAGAAAAAATAAGAAAGAAAGTTGAGGCTTGGTCTAGAGCCTAATGCTTAGACCTGGATATTTAATAAATTATATCATCACTATTTTTGCCATCATTTCATTTTAGCATCATAGTACAGAAAGTTGATTGCATGTACCAAGAAACATTAAACAAATGAAATCAAGAGAATGAGGACAGGATCAAAGAGGGAATAATTGAGGGGCCAAATTTCTGATGGAGGACAAAGGTAGGAAAAATAGGTTTACAGTTGTGAGTCCAGGAAACAAAGTTTATTCTTGCATTTGTTTATTATTGTATTATTTATTTGTATTACAACTATAACCCTTCTTTTGCCAACCCATATATATTTATTTATTTTTTACCTTGGAAAATAAGATTGCTACTTTTGCTTGTAAGAAAAGAGTTGGGAGGGAAAAAATATTGAAGAAATACATAGACATTTTAGGATTGAAAAGAAAATGCCTTTGGTCACCTCAGAAAAATATAAGGTGAAATCACCCATTGAGAGCATGGTGTAGTGGGAAAGGTCCACGTTAAAGTTAGGACTATTTGTATGATGTTAGAATTACCACTTTGGCAGAAATGTAATATAGAAAGAAGCTATGAATAAAAGGTCTGCAGAGCAACAGAAAGTGCCTACTTAAGTCAAGTAACATGATTTTGTAGTGAATTCATTTTATAGCAATAATAGAGTTATTATAAAAGCAGTTTATTTATTAATCTAGACATCTTTTATTATGCATTAACTTTGTATCTCCAAAATAACATTTATATTTTCTATCACACTTATGACAGTACTGGGGACACAACCCATACCAGCTGAAGATCAAAAACATGCAAACTATATTTTCAACTTGGACATTACAATAGTTCTACTCTTAGATTTTGCTTAGTTCATTCACCATTTTCCAAGAAGATCAGAGAAAAGTATGAATTTCTTTATAGGAATTGCTTGATTCCCAAAGGAGTTCAGAGAGAAGGAAAGACTGCACAGCCACCCTTGAATTTTCTAACAGTGGATTATATCTGACAAATTATTTGTCCTGGGGCAGCTTTCCCTAGTCCATGAGTACATGAGAGAATAAAAACTTGTTTTTAACATCATCCTAAGAATAAGAATAAATTTCATTCCAAAGTCTAATTCGTATTTATATTATGGACAATTTTATTTTTGTTTTGTTTTTAAATCTTTAGTGTTGAAAGTATTATATATATTTCCCTCCCTCCCCACCATTGACCTCTCCTGACCCTGGTGGGTTATGTATATACTAGAGGCCCAGTGCACAAATTCATGCATCAGTGGGGTCCCTCAGCTTGACCTGTGAATCAGGCTGAAACCAGCTCTCCAACATCCCCAGAGGAGTCCCAGATTGTGAGAGGGCACAGGCCAGGCTCAGAGAGCCCACCAATGCATGATAGGGGTGGGGGAGGGACATAGGAGGTGGGCCAGCCAGGGAGGGACCTTGGGAGGGCTCTAGGGCAAGTCCAGTCTGTCTCCTTTTGTCCTGATTATTCCAGACCCCAGCAGCAGGCTAACGTACCGGTCAGAGTGTCTGCCACCAGGTGGTCAGTGTTCATCATAGTGAGCAGAAGCAGCCTTAGCATATCATAAGCATATTATGCTTTGATAGGTTGAACAGAAGACTGGACACTTATTATATTAGGCTTTTATTATATAGGATGTATACAAGTTCTTTGGTAGATCTCTTCCCACCCACCCACCCACCCTTTTTTGCCTTTCCTCTGAGGTTCTATTTTGAATTATCCACATCACCCATCCCTGTCACTATTAGGGAGTATCAAAGACGTGGTTATACCTTTTAAGTGCTACGTACTCCTTCCAGGTTGTGGATTATGAGCAGCAAAGTACTCTTATCAGAAGACATTTTGAATTGCAGCAGTTCTCCACACTCACAGATTTAATTCCAACTTAACAGCTCCACTGCAGTCCATGAAATATTTACATTGTTTCTTGCTAAATTATATACATTATTTACCATATAATCTATTAAATATTTACTATATTTCCAAATATGCTATTTATCTACATTCTACTGCTCTTGTTTCTTTTAGCATTAAAAAAAAAAAAAGACCAAGCCATGCAGAAACCTGGAAAAAGTGTCTGTGACAAAGAAAGCAGAGGAGGAAATTGTGAAAAGAAGTAGAAGATAGCTATTTGAAAGTTTTCCCTGTTTTATATTCACTATTTTCTTAAATTTTCTCTCCTCTGGCTGAAATAATCATTTATCTCACTCAAAAGCATGCTTATTTTCCAATAATTTATATATGTAAATAATCTAATAGAAACTATTCTGGAAATAAGCTATATTATTCTCAGGTGCTATGCTCTAAGGTGGCCCAGTATATAAAATTGTCTAAGAAAGACTTATGGTATTAAATCCATCTTTTTCAGAAGTCTTCCATACAGGAAAGAGTAACCTACATTCAACTCTCCCTAAGCAATATAATGTTTCACTCTCCTAAAAACAGAAAAACTGTTAATAGATATATTGTCAATAGAATATACACATGGTATTTTTAATCAGTAAAACATGCCTAAATATGAATTTTTTTTGAAGTTCTGAGGGATACTAAAAAAGGAACTATTAGTTTCTCACTTGAGAACTTTAACTCATTCATTGTTCTTTAACTTGTTTGGCCCCAAAGTAGGCATCCTAGAGATAAATAGCTATCAATTAATTATATATTATTTTATTCCATTGAATTTAACATAATCATAATTTTTAGAGGGACATACTGACACCCATTTAAAAAACTATATTTCCCAGAATTCCTCTCACTTGAGGGCAGCATATGTCAAAGGTACCAATAAAGAGTATTTGGGACTTGGAGAGATTCCCCATGTGGGAAACATGGGTTTTTTTCTTTCTTCCTCCTTCCTGCTCCCTGAAACCTAAAGCTGATGCTGAATCACCAGTAGCCATCTTAAGCCATAATGATGAAGACTCTATCATAACCATCAAACAGCAAATACCTGGCTAAGGCTGGGTCTTTGATAACCATGGAGCTGCTATAACAGCCCTGAATTGTCAACCCTAGAACTTATTTTATCTGATAGAGAAATAAATCTCTGTCATATTTAAACTACTCTGTTTTAGGTTGCTGCTATAGGTGGCCAGCCTTAATCTATATTAATACAGCTATGTTCATGTGTTATTTCTCCCTCTCAACCATTTCAACCTACAGGCACTAAATAACCTTATGTATGTTTATTTGCTGTCAAAAGCTTTTCTGACAACAATTACTCATATCTTAGTGGTACAAATATAGCTCTATGGATTATTTTAGTCATAGTTAGCTATCCACTCTGCATGAAAGGCTCTCTTTGTTCCTGTTCATCTGAAATCAAAGGGTACCCTTCTACAGTAATTATGAATAGCTTGAATTGTTTTCCTTCCAATTTAGATCAAACTGTCTTAAAAATGGTTTAACGCTGCCAATATGCTGAAGCATATTATTGATGTATATATCTTTGGAGCTGTCAAGGCCTTGTTGATTAATTTTTATTTGTTGAATTGGATAGTTATTTGAAATTGTTGGGCAGATATAAATGCATCAACATATTTGACTTATATGCAACAATTAAATTCCTAAAGTTCCTTATACCTTATTTGTTTCACAAAATTATCTCATTTTTTCTTAAACTGCACTTTAGTTTAAGAGACATTTAATTTTTGTTCAATTACAGTTTATACTCAATATTATTTTGGATTATTTTCAAGTATACAGCATTGTGATTAGACAATCATATACTTTACAAAGTGATCCCCCCAATATTCCAAGTATCCACCTAGCATTATAAATAATTATTACAATAACATTGACTATATTCCTTCTGCTGTATTTTACATTTCTGTGACTATTTTGTAACTACCAATATATACTTAATCTCTTCGCCCTTTTCATCCAGCCCCCCAGCAATCTTGCAACTATCAGTCAACGGACATTTCTTGAATGTTTATCATATGGTGGTAAATAAAAAAGCAAACTGATTCGAGATTCAATAAGTTCAAAGCTCATAAACATAAATTTGAGAGGGAGAGTTGTGTTTAGGGTTTTGGGTGAAACATTTGAGCTAAAAGTATCCTCAAATGAATGTGTGCTATAATTGCAGTCTTAAATTAGTCATTTATGGCATCAATATCCCTTTTAAAATATTCTAGATTTTCTACTTTACTTTGCTGAAACATCTCAAATCATCTTATTTTGTAGCTGAGATTTCCTGAAATCTCTACTTTCCACCATTAAAAATCTCTGAAGTGCACTGCAGGTGTTCTTATAGGAAGGATATTCTTTAAAATTGGCTTAAATAAGTATTTTTTTAAAGGTCAGGACTGGTTTACATGTTTTTAAAATTTAAATTATTTGCTATTGAATGTATTACATACTAGTATGCCTCCTCCCACCCCCCATTGACTTCTTTCCGGCCTCTCCCACCCCCCATCACATGTCCTCATCCCCCTACTGTCTATGTCATTGGTTATGATTATATTCATGCATACAAGTCCTTTGGTTGATCTCTTACCTCCACACACACACCCTACCCATGCTTTACCCCTAAGGTTTGGCTTGAATAAGTCTTAAAAGCTTTTGATTAAAACATGGTTTTATAAACCTTCGACAGCATTGTATTTCTGTGCAAGTAACTTCTTCAGAAAAATCAGGTGAATGGCATTGATCTTGACTAATTTGATATTTAAAGTGTAAACAGGTATATTTTATGTCATACATAATCTAGATTATTGCTTGAGTTCTCTTTCTTACTTTATAAGGTTGAATAGAGTGAACGTGTTCTCAATTTTGTATTCCCAAATGACATGCTATTCTGTAATTAACCAAATGCTGCAGTACAGAACAGAGGTTGAGCAAGAACAATGGGTGGCATTATTTCTAGGCTTAAGTTCAATGCAATCTTATTGGTTTTGTTTAAACTAACTTCTCCCTTTAGACTAACTCATCTCTGTGCCCACTTGAATATGAAGTTAGTCTCCATTTTTCTGCATGACCTCTTTTGTGGTTTGCTAATGTGCAGACTTTATAGTTCCTGGGCTCCACATCAACTTTTTGGGAATGGGGCCAGGTATCATGCAACTGCATAGGGATCACAGGAATACAAAGTCTACCCTATGCATGTGAGCACTGTTCTATTCTGGAACCCTTAAATATATACATGATATGCTAATTGATAGAAAATTGGGATTTTGAACCAATTCTAAAGCCCAGCTTTGCTATATTCATGTCGAGTCTGTTTTTGTTTCTTTTTTATATGAAGTATGAAATTGTGAATTATTTTATTTTATAACAGATGAAATTGTTTAAATTAGAGCAAAAGCCTATATATTATTGATATTCCCTGAACCAAAATAAGACTGACAAATATATGAGTGTCCTAAAAAGAGCTGCCATTTCATTTCTAATTGTGAGAAGATTTAAAAATGAATTTGAGGAATCAACATGTTTATGTAAAAAGGGTCTCAAAAATTCAATGTCTAAAATGCACCTGAACAGTCATACTCTCAAGATGAATGACTTGTTTGTTTTTATATTCCTAGTTGTATGAAAAGAGAGAGCTGAGGTCTAAGATTTTAATGGAGAATTTCTCCAGAGTGATTGTTTGTTGATGTTTTTATGTTTGAGATTAAAAAAGAGTGAAATCAAAGGTCAATTCTTTACATAAAACTATTTTTCTTCTATCCTTTCCCATCTAGAAATCTTCTAAGTTTACTAACTTTAGGTAATTTGAAATTTATTTCCTAAACTATCATTTAGAAATTAAATATTTATATGCAAAAGAATAGAAAAGGGCTATGTAGATTATAGAACAAAAATGAAATAAAAACCAAGAGATCAATTCCTCCATTAGGAAAAAAAACTGATATTTTAAAAAATGAAATCAAATGGTATTAAAATATAACAACAGTTCAACATTTTAATTCCACCAAAGAAATAAACCAACTCTGGCATTCAAACAACTCCAAGGGCTTCCTTGGGAATTCAGCTCTTTTTGCACATCAATGAAACAATCAGTATTTGAGTCACAAAGTAACTCTTTGGCAGACACTGAAAAAGGCACCAAATGGTCTCTCTATTTGCTGTGATCAACTGTGAAATGAAAACCTACCACTTAAATCACTTCTACTGGAACCTAGTTTGATCTCCATGAACACAATACAGAATAAGTTTCAGTGCCCTCTGGCCCATGGAATGTTTGTTAAAATAAAGCAAATAATACAAATGAAATTTTTGTGGTTGAAACATATCCCCAATCTGCAAGTATATTGATGTTTCAATTGTAGTTTGAAATATAGACTATCAGTAAGCTGTCTGGTCTATACAATGTCAACTTCATTTAAATCCTACTTCTACCACTAATTAGCTGTGTGGCCTTAGTCAGGTCATTTCTTTATTATAACCTTATTTTCTTCACCTATAAATGAAAAAAAAAAAAAGGATTCTAAATGTCCCTTCCACTTTTAAGGGTCTATGAACTCAACTAATTTTGTACCATATAACACTGTTATCTGGTAGGATTTAGACATGAATTTAAAATGCCTGCACCTTTTTCCCTCACCAACTTTCAAATCAAGTATAATTTGTTTTGCAAAAGGATTCAGTTACTGATCCAGCCAGCATCCCATATCCAAGGGGTAGGTACCTGCCTTTACAGGACAAGATGCTCTTAGGTCATACAAAGGCCCTTTATAGGGGACCAAGCTTAAAAAACACACTCATATTTGCATTTATATCTCTATTGCTAATTTTTTCTTAATGTAATGTAATTTTAGGGATAGAGCTGGAATATATGGGATCATTTATTGAAAGTAAACAGTTTCATTTTGGACTTGCAACCATGATAAAGACATATACTTGGTTATTAAATATCATTATAGACTCTATGACAAAACAATGGTCATAAGAGATATGATTAATTTCTATATGTGAAAGGGAATGCAGTAATTGGACTTTAGGGGACACTGTGTATACCTCTAGATGAGGGAAACCTCTCCAAGCTACATGTGATATCACACAATGAAGGATTTCCAGCCATTTGTGGAAAAGCCGGTGAGGGTACTTAGATTGATCAAATGTATATAATTGTTAAAATGCAATATAAAATCTCAGGAGTACCAATATATTTACTTCCTTAAACCAAGATTTGTTTTTACTCAGTCTATTCATATTCCATACTTCCTCAATTAAATAGTTTTATATAGATATTTGTGAAAAAATAGGATCCAATTAATAGAAATTCTTTTAATGAAGCACTCATTACCAGAGTACCTCTATTCTCTATAAAGCAGATAAATTTATTTCAAATAAAATTTTAAACAGCAGGTTAAGAATATGTATTGCCTGTGGTACATCTACACAATGGAATACTATGCTGCAGTAAAAAAAAAAGAAGGAATTCTTACCATTTGCAACAGCATGGATGGATCTGGAGAGCATTATGCTAAGTAAAATAAGCCAGTCAGAGAAAGATAAATATCACATGATCTCACTCATTTGTGGAATATAATGAACAACATAAACGGAGGAACAAAAACAGATCCAAAGCCAAAGATGCATCAATGAGACCGTCAAACCTCAGAGGGAAGGAGGGAGGGTGGTAAGGGGGAGAAATCAACCAAAGGACTTGTATGCATGCATATAAGCCTATCCAATGGACATAGACACCAGTGGGTGAGGGCATAAGTGGAGAGGCGGTAAGGGGACAATAGAGGGATAAAGACACATATGTAATACCTTAATCAATAAAGAGAAAAAAGAATACGTAGTTCCTTTGTGGGGACATTGTTGGATCCCTAATTTCTAACTAAAACTCGACTTATTTCTGATACTAATGTGTCTCATTTCTTGTTAGAAAAAGATTTTGTTCCCAATGTAACATAAAGGTATTTGAGATTTCCTTCACTTTTTTTGTTTATGTTCCTACATGTTTGATGTGCTAGGTTCCCCTACTAGGTGGTAACAAGACTTGATTTCAATTGACAGACACTGGCAGAAATTAACTCTTCATAAGAAGCTAAAGTTAGGCAAATATGCAACAACTGTTCTATAACTTTCCAAATAGAATAATCATTGACCAAATTAAAGAGTACACAGTGCTGTGGAGACAACATAAATCCACTCAATGATTCAAAATGTGTTTTTTTCCCGTCCATCTTCATTTCCTGTTGACTTCAGTGCCAGATGCTTTAGAATTTCAAACATCTTGACATCCTCCAAATAGCTTTATGAGTAATTGAGGCATATATTGAGGCGGAGGTGCTTGTGCCCACATGAGGGAGAGATTCTTGTCTATCATTCCCTAATTCACATCTGAAAATATAAAATCTAAAAGCAATAATAAATGGTTTTGATTGAAGTAAGACAAAACTGGGTTTGAATTTATCTATCAATCCTCATTTGTATGACTTTAATAAGATTAGCAACTATGATATCTCAGTTTTTTCATCTATATAAAAGGGATAATAGTCCCAATTTCATAGAGCTGCCTGAAAATTAATTAAGACTAAGCTCCTACCACAGAGCCTTCAACAAGAAAGCAATTAGTAAATGGTAATTATGATATTGAAGACGTTTGAATGTTTGAAAGGTTTTGGATAGACTCCATAAAGGAGATGAAAATACACACAAATGGTACTGTCCTTATGAATTCAATATGTACTGGAATTTGTATTACCAGCACATATTCAGTGAGATAGCCAAAGTAGTGCTTGAGAATGTGATCTCACAATGTCTGGTGTTGCTCAATGCATAGAGTCTTGGTCTGACACTGAAGGGTCACAGGTTGGATTTCTGGTTAAGGGAAGTATCTGGATTGCAGGTTGGATCCCTGGCTCAGTTTGGGTGCATGCAGCAGGCAACCAATCAGTGTGTATCTCTCACATTGATCTTTCTCTTTTTCTCTTACCCCTTCTTCCCTTCCTCCCTTCAACTTTATCTAAAAATCAATAGACACAGCAAAAGCAGTCTTGAGATGGAACTTCATAGCTCTACAAGCCTACTGCAAAAAAACAAAACAAAACAACTAAAAAACAAAAAACAGGAAACAATGGTAATAAATTACCTAACCAACAACTCAAAGAGTTAGAAAAAAATCAAAAGAAAAGCCCAGTGTAAGCAGAAGGAAGGAAATAATAAAGATCAGAGGTGAGATAAATGACATAGAGAAGAAAAAACAATACAAAAGATCAACAAAAAACAAGAGCTGGTTCTTTGAAAGGATAAACAAGATTGATGAACCATTAACCAGGCTAACCAAAAAGCAAAGAGAGAGGACCCAGATTAAAAAAAAAATCAGAAATGAAAGAAGAAGAATAACAACAGACCCCACAGAAATAACAAAGGATTGTGAAAAAATACTATGAACAACTCTATTCCAACAAAATTGACAACCAGGAGGAAATTGACATATTCCTTGAAAAATACAACCTTCCAAAACTCAATCAGGAAGTATCTAAACATCTCAATAGGCCAATAACTATGGAAGAAATTGAAGCAGTCATCAAAAAGCTTCCAGCAAATAAAAGCCCAGGACCAGATGGCTACACAGGAGAGTTTTGCCAAACATTTAAGGAAGAATTAAAACCTATTCTCCTCAGACTATTCAAAAAGAAGAAACACTTCCAAACAACTTCTATGAGGCCAGCATCACCCTAATACCAAAAACAGATAAAGAAAACACAATGAAAGAGAATTATAGGCCAATATCTCTCATGAACATAGATGCCAAAATCTTCAACAAAATTCTAGCAAATCAGATCCAGCAGTACATCAGAAAGATCATACACCATGACCAAGTAGGATTCATCCCAGGAATGCAGGGATGCTACAGTATCCTCAAATCAATAAACGTGATACATCACATAAACAAATTGAGAGATAAAAATCACATAGTTATATCAATTGATGCAGAAAAACCATTTGACAAAATCCAACACCCTTTCTTGATAAAAACTCTCAGCAAGGTGGGAATAGAAGGATCACATTTCAACTTAAGAAAATCCATATATGAGAAACCCACAGCCAACATCATACTCAATGGGAAAACCTAAAACCATTTCCCCTAAAAACAGGAACTAGATAGGGATACCCACTCTCACCACTCCTGTTTGACACAATACTGGAATTATTAGCCATTGCAATTAGACAAGAAGAAGAAAAAAAGGCAACCAAATTGGAAAAGAAGAGGTAAAACTGTACTTATTTGCAGATTAAATGATATTATACATAAAAATCCTGAAAGACTCCACCCAAAAGTTGTTAGACTTAATAAATAAATTTGGCAACGTAGCAGGATACAAAATTAATGCCCAGAAATCCATTGCATTTCTATACACGAATAGTGAATTTACAGAAAGAGGGACTAAAAATGCAATTCCATTTACCATCAGAGCAAAAAAAAATTAAGAAACTTAGGAATAAACTTCACTAAAGAGGTAAAAGACCTATATGCAGAAAACTATAGGACACTGAGAAAAGAGATAAAGACATAAACAGATGGAAGAACATACCATGTTCATGGATTGGTAGAATCAACATCATTAAAATGTCCACACTACCCAAACCAATCTATAGATTCAATGCACCCCCACATTAAAATATCAATGACATATTTTACAGACCTAGAAAGAACTCTCCAAAAACTTATGTGGAATAACAAAAGACCCAATGAGCCATAGCAATCCTTAGAAAGAAGAACAAAGTAGGAGGGATCACAAGCTCTATTACAATGCCACTGTTCTCAAAACAGCCTGGTACTGGCACAACAAGAACAGACATATAGACCAATGGAATAGAATAGAGAACCCAGATATCAACCCAAAACACTATGCTAAATTAATATTTGACAAAGGAAGCATGAACATACAAGGGAGTCAGGACAGTCTCTTCAATAAATGGTGTTGGGAAAATTGGACAGATATGCAAAAAAAAAAAGAAAAAGAAAAAAACTAGACCAACAACTTACACCATACACAAAAATTAACTCAAAATTGGTAAAGGACTTAAACATAAGATGGGAAACCATAAAAATACTAGAGGAATCCACAGGCAGCAAAATATCAGACAGCAATTTCTTCACCTATACAGCTCCTAGGGCAATGAAAACTAAAGAGAAAATAAACAAATGGGATTACATCAAAATAAAAAGCTTTTTCACAGCAAAAGAAACCATCAACAAAACAACAAGAAATCCCACTGCATGGGAGATCATATTTGCCAATATTATCACCAATAAAGGTTTAGTCTTCAACATTTACAGTGAATTCATACAACTTAATCAAAGGAAGATAGCCTAGACCGGTTTGGCTCAGTGGATAGAGCGTCGGCTTGTGGACTGAAAGGTCCCTGGTTTGATTCTGGTCCAGGGCAGGTATCTTGCTTGCGGGCACATCTCCCCTGTGTGGCGTGCAGGAGGCGGCTGATCGATGTCTCTCTTTCATTGATGATTCTGACTTTCTATCTCTCTCCCTTCCTCTCTGTAGAAAATCAATAAAATATATTAAAAAAATAAAAGTAAATAAAAGGAAGATAAACAATCCAATAAAAATTGGCAATGCTCCTTAATAGATATTTTTCAAAAGAAGACAAGGAAAGCCAAGAGACATATAAAAACATGCTCAAAATCACTAATTAACTGAGAGATGCAAATCAAAACCACAATAAGGTACCATCTCATACCTGTCAGACTGGCTATCATCAACAAATCAACAAATGACAAGTGCTGGCAAGGATGCGGAGGAAAAGGAATTCTGGTGCACTGCTGGTGGGAATGCAGACTGATGCCGTCACTGTGGAGAGCAGTATGGAGTTTCCTCAAAAAACTGAAAATGGAACTCCCATTTGACTCTGTGATCCCACTTTTAAGAATATATTCCAAGAAACTAGAAACACCAATTAGAAAGGATATATGCACCCCTATGTTCATAGAGGCACAATTCACCATAGCTGAGATTTAGAAACAGCATAAGTGCCCATCAGCAGATAAGTAGATTAAAAATTGTGGTACAGCTACACAATGGAATATTAAGCTGTGATAAAAATGAAGGAATTTTTACTATTTGCAGCAGCATGGATGGATCTGGAGAGCATTATGTTAAGTGAAATACGCCAGTCAATGAAAGAAAAATACCACATCATCTCACTCATTTATAGAAAATAAAGAACATTAAAACCTGATGAACAAAAAGATAGATACAGGGGCAGTAAAGCATAAAACAGACTCTCAAATTACAGCAGGAAGGCTGTGGAGTCTTGGGAAGGGTTGGAAAGAGATCAATAGAAGGACTTGTATGTATGCATTTAAGCACAACCAACAGGCAAAACACTCTGGAGAGGGTGGGATGAGGGCATGCGACAGGGAGTAGGGGAGGCTGGGAGAAGGTCAATGGGAGAAAAAAGGAGATATATGTATTACTATGTGTAATACTTTAAACAATAAAATAAAAAAAACTTATCTCACTGTTGTGAGCATTAAATTTATATAAGCCATTCTTTAGCACATAATACATAGTAAGCATGCTATAGATAGCTGCTATCACCTTTATTTTCATGGTGCTCCAACAAAATTAAAGAATGGTAATTGGGGGAGGAACTTTAGACATCATCTGGTCTGTGAATTGAAAATCACTATTTTACAAAGCCATGTGTATTGAATCTAAGTTTATTGCTTCATAGTAGTATTTTCACTCTACAGGAGATGATTGTGGAAATAGTAGTCCCCTAACAATTTTCCAAGCACTCTTCATGGGTTTCCAGGCTCATTAATTTAACCTCTATACTATTATTTGTGAATTCTTTAAATGTTATGTGATTTTTATTATTCCTTGTCATGAGAAATGTAATTATGCCATGTTCATCTCATCCTAAGTGGCAGCTAAATGTTACTATTTTCAGGAGTATGTTTTTGTCAAAGACTAATTTTCAAGCTTTCAACCTCACAGTTCTAATAATTGGTTTCATCCTCCCCATTTCCTACCAATAAACTATTGTGTTTATGAAGACAAAGACTTATTTTTAACATGCATTTATTATCAATTTTCACATAAACACTTTGTTTTTCTTTCTCCCTCTCCCACCCTTTCTCTAATAGTTACATTATTATTACTATTATTTTAAATTCTCACCTGAAGATATGTTTGATGATTTTAGAGAGGAATGGATATGGGTAGGGAGAGGGAGAGGGCGAGGGTAGGGAGAGAGAGAATGAAAGGGAGAGAAAGAGGAAGAGGGAGAGAAAAGAAGAGAGAGAGGGGGGGGGGAAGAGATAACCATCAATCAGTTGTCTCCCATATGCAACCATGCATCCTAACCAGGGCTCAAACCCACAACTGAAGTATCTGCCTTGACTATCAATTGAACTGCAACCTTTTGGCTTATGGGATGATGTTCCAACCAACTAAAACACCTGGCCAGAGCAGTTTCTTCTAATTTTTTTTATTGCTCAAATTAAGAATTTGTGGCTATGAAATTCATCTTCATTCATTCTTTGAAGAACAGGGTCAGAAATGGTTTGACCAGATTCCTAAAATTGCAACTTGGAATTATTTATCTTTAATTTGTAGATTAGAGAAAAAGTTGGATTTAATGAACACATAAGTTCCAAACTGGAATTTAAGGGGAAGAGTCCCTATTAAAATCTTAGAGTTTGGAGAATCCTCAGAAACCATTAGTTCAATATCTTACTCAATAAAGAATACTCTTCACTATTCCTATGTGACAGTCACTGTGCTTTATTTATTAAAATTTATAGCAGCAATGATTTTTAGAGGTTACATAATTTAACACAGTCATTTGATAGATGACGAGACAAGAGAGAACACGATGGGAAAATCCACTCTTCTAATCTTCTAGTTAATTCCTCTAAATATAAGAAATAATGATCTTTCCCCAGCATTTTTTGTTGAGAATTAAAGGAGAATAATAAATATTTTGGGTTTCTTTCTCTGTCAGGAATACAGAACGATTCTGTTTCTGAAACATTTGCTAATCTTATCTAAGGTCTAAGACAAGATGGTAAAATATTAGAGTAAAGTCAGATATTGATGAGATGGGTAAAATGAGAAGAAGGAATATTTAAAGAAATAAACTTTGAGAGTCATGGTTACCAAAGGAAAACAAAAATTATTAGGATAAAGATTTTCTTCCAGTCACTTTTCTTGAGCAGTGTTGTCCAATAGCATTTTGTGTGATTATAGAACCATTCTGTTTCTATGTTGTCCAGTATGGTAGCTACTAGCCACATGTGATTATTGAGCACTTGAAATAATGCTTGTGAGACCGAGAGACTGAATTGTGTATTTAAGTTAATTTTATTAATTTAAATAGCCACATGTGGCTAGTGGCTACAATATTAAACAGAACAGGTCTGGACCCTCGTAGCAATAGCTTTTTTTCATTTAGTCCAGATAGTTCCTCCCTGTTTTATGTCAATAAATTGATCCCGAAGAAGGACCACTTCTTTTCCTGAAACATTTATGGTGACAAAATCCCAAATGCTCCCTCTGAGTTACTGTAGTATCTTAAGATATTTTCCTTTCTGACATTTGTTCATCTATCCCCATGCCAATTATCTGAACTGTAGTTGCATGGTTGGTTTATTTAGATTCATGCCTTAATTCATGCAAGTTAGATTACACCTGCTCTCCCTTTCCTTGCAATATATCTGTTCTATAGTATAGACTTTTACCTGATCTACCTACCAGAATTGTTGTGAACATATATAAAATAATTAATAGAGAATAATTTTAAATAAAGTCTTGTAAACAGATAAAGCAGGAATTATCGTTGTTTGATAGAGGAGAAAACTGAAGCCTAGAAAGTGAAGTGACAGGCCACACTGATCTAAAAGTAGAATAGCCTTGATGAGAACACAAGCCTCATGAGTTTTTCACCAGAGGATCTATAAACGGTGATTTCATATGTTGCAGTAAGAGTTACCCTGTACATCCCATGCATTCCCCCTACCCACCACCCAGAGGGGAGGAGAGATGTTGGGGTAAGAAGGACAGTGCTTACAAGTTACCACAATAACAGAGTTCAAATAAATATTATAATTTTCAGTTGTTGGTTTGGGCACTACAGAATCACAGTTCAATTATAGAGTATCCCTGCCTACTAACACAAGTTGTTCTAATGTCACCTTGATATAATTTCTATAACCAAATTCCTGGTGTTATTTTATGTCATTGGACAAATGTTTGTATTGCCCCATCACTTTTCAGTGTCAAAATTTAGCTCGAGAATTCCACCCAGTATATCATAGATATCATATCCCATTGTTAAAGTGGTTAAGTTCTTAAAAATATGTTTTTACAGGTTTTTTTTATGCTCAAATATAATTCAAGGCAAAGGAATGCATATTTCTATAACTGATGCAGAAGTACATCTTAGAATTAATACATCATACACAGGAGGACTTTATGTCAATCAGAGTCCTCTTCTCTCCTCACCATGACTATCATTTTTTTAAAATATATTTTATTGATTTTTTACAGAGAGGAAGGGAGAGGGAGAGAGAGTTAAAAACAACGATGAGAGAGCGACATCGATCAGCCGCCTTCTGCACGCCCCCTACTGGAGATGTGCCCACAACCAAGGTACATGCCCTTGACCGGAATCGAACCTGGGACCTTTCAGTCCGCAGACTGACGCTCTATCCACTAAGCAAACCGGTTTTGGCATGGCTATCATTTTTAAAACCAAGTTAAAACTTTGCAAACCTCACAAACACAGCTCTTTGGCATCTTCCTTAGCCCAATAACTTGGTTATCTGGACAAAATAAATTCAGACCATATGGAAAATTTTAGAGAAACAGTCTTCTTAGTGGGTTTTGATTTATCTCACAGTGCTTTCCTCTATGATAAAAGCAAGGATTACTGAATTCTTTAAATGACTTGTTTCCTATCTTTTGTATATCACCATTACTGAAATATCAGTACCTGATAATTGTGCTGTTATTGGGGAACATATGTTGATAGCAGAGCAAGTCCTCAAACCTCCTCTTTCCTCTTTGGTCCTGCTAGTCTTCACTAAAATGGATTTTTGTACCATTCAACACTCCTTATTTTGATATTTATGAAAACCCTAAATGTGTTTTTGCTTTGCTGTTATCAAATTGGCATCCTCTTTTAATAAGAAACAAGTTCTATTGTATTTTTTAAAATATTTATTGATTAAGGTATTACATATGTGTCTTATCCTCCCATTATCTCCCCAATCCCCCAACTCATGCCCTCATCCCCCTGTTGTTTGTGTCCATTGGTTAGGCTTATATGCATGCATACAAGTCCTTTGGTTAATCTCTCCCCCTTACTGCCACCCTCCTCTACATTCCTTCTGAGATTTGATGGTCTGATGGACCTGCCTTTGTTAATCAGATTATGCTGTTCATTATATGCCATAAATGAGTGAAATCATATGATATTTATCTTTCTCTGACTGGCTTATTTCACTTAGCATAATGCTCTCCAATTCCATCCATGCTGCTGCAAATAGTAAAAATTCCTTCATTTTTACCACAGCTTAGTATTCCATTGTGTAACTGCACCACAATTTTTAATCTACTTATCTGCTAATGGGCACTTAGGCTGTTTCCAAATCTTAGCTATGGTGAATTGTGCCTCTATGAACATAGGGGTGCACATATCCTTTCTAATTGGTGTTTCTAGTTTCTTGCAATATATTCTTAAAAGTGGGATCACAGAGTCAAATGGGAGTCCCATTTTTAGTTTTTTGAGTAAACTCCATACTGTTCACCACAGTGGCTGCACCAGTCTGCATTCCCACCAGCAGTGCACCAGGGTTCCTTTTTCTCTGCAGCCTTGCCAGCACATGTCATTTGCTGATTTATTGATGATAGCCAGTCTGACAGGTATGAGATGGTACCTCATTGTGGTTTTGATTTGAATCCCTCAGTTAATTAGTGATTTTGAGCATGTTTTAATATGTCTCTTGGCCTTCTTTCTGTCTTCTTTCAAAAAGTGTCTATTTAGGTCCATTGCCTATTTTTTAATTGGGTTGTTTACCTTCCTTTGGTTACGTTTTATGAAGTCCTTGTAAATGTTGGAGATTAAACATTTATCGGTAATAACTTTGGCAAATATGATCTCCCATGCAGTGGGATTTCTTGTTGTTTTGTTGATTTTTTTTTGTTTTTTTTGTTTGTTTTTTTGGTTATTTTTGATTTTTGCTATGAGAAAGCTTTTTACTTGGATGTAGTCCAATTTGATTATTTTGTCTCTAGTTTCCATTGCCCTAGGAGCAGTATTAGTGAAAAAATTGTTTCAGCATATGTCTGAGATTTTGTTGCCTGTGGATTCCTCCAGCATTTCTATGGTTCCCAGTCTTATGTATAGGTCTTTTATATATTTTTAGTTTATTTTTTGTGTATTGTGTAAGTTGTTAGTGTAGTTTCATTTTTTTGCATATATCTGTCCAATATTCCCAACACCATTTATTGAAGAGTCTGTCTTGACTTCATTATAAGTTCATGCCTCCATAGTCAAATATTAATTGAGCATAGTGTTTTGGGTTGATATCTGAGTCCTCTATTCTATTCCACTGGTTTATATGTCTGTTCTTGTGCCAGTACCAGGCTGTTTTGAGAATAGTGGCATTGTAATACAGTTTGATATATGGTATTGAGATCCCACCTATTTTGTTCTACTTTCTCAGGATTGCGGCAGCTATTTGGGGTTTTTTATATTCCAAATAAATTTTTGGAAAGTTCATTCTAGGTCTGTGAAATATGCCATTGATAGTTTAATGGGGACTGCATTGAACCTATAGATTGGTTTGCGTACTATGGACATTTTAATGATGTTGATTCTACCAATCCATGAACATGGTATGTTCTTCCATCTGTTTATGTCTTTCTTTTTTTCTCAGTGTCCTGCAGTTTTCTGCATATAGGTCTTTTACCTCTTTAGTTAAGTTTATTCCTAGGTATCTTAATTTTTTTTCTCTGATGGTCAATGGGATTGCTTGTTTTAGTCTCTCTTTCTGTAAATTCACTATTTGTGTATAGAAATGCAATGGATTTCTTGGCATCTATTTTGCATCCTGCTACATTGCTAAATTCATTTATTAAGTTTAATAATTTGTTGATGGAGTTTTTCAGGTTTTTTTATGTACAGTATCATGTTATCTGCAAAAAAAGGACAGTTTTACCTCTTCTTTTCCAATTTGGTTGCCTTTATTTCTTCTTCTTGTCTAATTGCAATGACTAATACTATGTTGAACAGGAGTGGTGAGAGTGGACATACCTATCTTGATCCTGTTCTTAGGGGAAATGGTTTTAGGTTTTGTCCATTGAGTATGATGTTGGTTGTGGGTTTATCATATATGGCTTTTCTTATGTTGAGGTATGATCCTTCTATTCCCACCTTGCTGAGAGTTTTAATCAAGAAAGGATGATGGATTTTGTCAAATGCTTTTTCTGCATCAATTGATATGACTATGTGATTTTTATGTTAATTTGTTTATGTGATGTATCACTTGTATTGATTTGTGGATATTGTACCATTCTTGCATTACTGGGATAAATCATACTGGGTCATTGTGTATGATCTTTCTGATGTACTGTAGGATCTGATTTGCTAGAATTTTGTTTAGGATTTGGGCATCTATGTTCATGAAGGATATTGGCCTATAATTGTCTTTCTTTGTGTTGTCTTTGGTTTTGGAATTAGGGTGATGGCTTCATAGAATAAAATTGGAAGTGTTCCTTCTTCTTGAATTTTTTGGAATCATCTGAGGAGAATAGGTTTTAGTTCTTCCTTGAATGTTTGGTAAAACTCCACTCTGAGCCATCTGGCCCCAGGCCTTTGTTTGCTGGAAAGTTTTGGATGACTACTACAATTTCTTCCATAGTTATTGGTCTATTGAGATGTTTAGATTCTTCCTGATTGAGTTTTGGAAGGTTGTATTTTTCTAGGAATATGTCCATTTTCTCCAGATTGTCCTTTTTTTTTTTTTGAATAGAGTTGTTCATGGTATTTTTTCACAATTCTGTGTATTTCTGTGGGGTTTATTGTTATTTTTATTCTTTTATTTCTGATTTTCTTCATTTGGGTCCTCTCTCTTTGCTTTCTGGTGAGCCTGGCTAGAGGTTCATCAATCTTGTCTTTTTAAAGAACCCACATTTAATTTGGACAATCTTTTGTAATTTTTGTCTCTATTTCATTTATCTCCCCTATGATTTTTATTATTTCCTTCCTTCTGCTTACACTGGGTTTTCCTTTTTTTCGTTTTCTAACTCTTTGAGTTATAGGTTAGGTAATTTATTACCATTATTTCTTGTTATTTTTGCAGTAGTCTTATAGAGTTATGAACTTCCCTCTCAAGACTCCTTTTGCTGTGTTCCATGATTTTGGATTGTGATGTTGTCATTGTCATTTGTTGCCATGATGTTTTTTCTTTTTTTTTTCATCTCTCTGATAACACAGACATTGTTTAATTGCATGCTATTTATGCTCCATGTATTGCACTTTTTTATTGTTTTTAATGTTGTTGATTTCCAGTTTTATGCCATTGTGATCTGAGAAGATGTTTGATATGAATTCTATCTTCTTTTTTTAGTGTTTTATTTTTATTTTTATTTATTTTATTTTTTTAAAATATATTTTACTGATTTTTTAAAGAGAGGAAGGGAGAGGGACAGAGAAGCTAGAAACATCAATGAGAGAGAGACATCGATCAGCTGCCTCCTGCATGCCCCACACCAGAGATGTGCCCGCAACCAAGGTACATGCCCCTGACCGGAATCGAACCTGGGACCCTTCAGTCTGCAGGCCAACGCTCTATCCACTGAGCCAAGCCAGTTTCAGCTATTTTTATTTTTTTAATATTCCAATATACTTTATTTTTTTACAGTATCTCCTTTTTTTTTTATTTTCCTCCCCAACCCAGTACATGCTCTCACCCATCCCCTCTGCTCCCCCATTGCCCTGTATCCACTGGTTATGCTTACACACATGCTTACAAGTCCTTTGGTTGATCTCCTAGAGGCCCCTCCCCCCAACCTTCCCTGCCTTCCTACTGTAGCATGACAGTCTGTTCATTGATTCTTGCCTCTGCATCTGCTTCTCCCACACCCCCTGATTCTTGTCATTAAAAACATCTTGCCCCTATAGGCTAGAAATAAACCCACAAGAGCAAAATAAAAAAAAAATGAGTTCCAATTTCAATGTCCAATAGTTTTAAGTCCCAGTTTCAATGTCAAACAGTTCCTTATGTGTACATATCATCAATGGTATCTGGATAGTGGATAACTGGTGGCAAACTCTTATCGTTGATATCATTGGCAAATATGTTCTCCCATGCAGTGGGCTTTCTTGTTGTTTTGCTGATTTTTTTTTTTTTTTTGCTGTGCAAAAGCTTTTTATTTTGAAGTAGTCCCATTTGTTTAATTTTTATTTAGTTTCCATTGCCTGAGGAGCTGTGTCGCTTTAGAAGTTCCTTCTTCATATGTCACAGATTTTGCTGTCTGTGGATTCCTCTAGTATTATTATGGTTTCCCATCTTTGTTTAAGTCCTTTATCCATTTTGAGTTTATTTTTGTATTTGGTGTAAGTTGGTGGTCTAGTTTCATATTTTTGCATGTTTCTGTCCAATTTTCCCAGCACCATTTGTTGAAGAGACTGTCTTGACTCATTCTATATTCATGCCTGCTTTGTCAAATATTAATTGAGCATAGTGGTTTAGGTCAATTTCTGGGTTCTCTATCCTATCCCATTGATCTATGTGTCTGTTCTTGCACCAGTAGTAGGAACTTTTGAGAATGGTAGCTTTGTAATACAGCTTGAAATCTGGTATTGAGATTCCCCCTACTTTGTTCTTCTTTCTAAGAATTGCTGCAGCTATTTGGTGTCTTTTTTGTACTCCAGATGAATTTTTGGAAAGTTCGTTCTAGGTCTGTGAAGCAGGCCTTTGGTATTTTTATTGCATTAAATCTATAAATTGCTTTGGGTAGAATGGACATTTTGATGATATTGATTCTCCCAATCCATGAACATGGTATGTTCTTCCATCTCTTTATGTCTTCTTCTTCTTCTTCTTCTTCTTCTTCTTCTTCTTCTTCTTCTTCTTCTCTCTCTCTCTCTCTCTCTCTCTCTCTCTCTCTCTCTTTAGTGTTGTGCATTTTTCAGCATATAGGTCTTTTAAGTCCTTTGTTAAGTTTGTTCCTAGGTGTCATAATTTGTTTGGTGTGATGGTAAATGGGAATGGGATTGCTGTTATAGTCTCTCTGTTAGTTCATTATTGGTATGTAGAAATGCCATAAATTATTTGGTATTAATTTTGCATCCTGCTACATTGCTGAATTCATTTATCATGTCTAATAATTTTTGATGGGGTTTTTAGGATTTTTCTATGTACTGTATCATGTCATCTGCAAATAAGGACAGTTTTACTTCTTCTATTCCTATTTGGATGCCTTTTATTTCTTTTCCTTGTCTGATACCAACGGCTAATAATTCCAGTGCTATGTTGAACAGGAGTGGTGAGAATGGGTATCCCTGTCTTGTTTTTGTTTTTAGGGGAAATGCTTTTATTTTTTGCCCATTGACTATGATGTTGGTTGTGCGTGTGTCATAAATGGCTTTTATTATATTGAGGTATGATCCTTCTATTCCAATCTTGCTGAGAGTTTTTATCAAGAAAGGGTATTAAATTCTGTCAAATACTTTTCCTGCATTAATTGATATGACTATGTTTTTTATCTCTCAATTTGTTTATGTGATATATCACGTTTATTGATTTGCAGATATTGTATAATCCTTGCATCCCTGGGATAAATCCTACTTGGTCATGGTGTATGATCTTTCTGACGTACTGCTGGATTCGATTTGATAGAATTTTGTTGAGGATTTTGGCATCTATGTTCATGAGGGATGTTTGTCTGTAATCCTCTTTCATTGTGTTATCATTATCAGGTTTTGGTATTAGGGTGATGCTGGTTTTATAGTAGGAGTTTGGAAGTATTCCTTCCTCTTGAATTTTCTGGAATAGTTTGAGAAGGATGGGTTTTAGTACTTCTATGAATGTTTGGTAAAATTCCCCTGTGAAGCTGTCTGGCCTTGGGCTTTTGTTTGCTGGAAGCTTTTTGATGACTGCTTCAATTTCTTCCATAGTTATAAGCATGTTAAGATTTTTGGAATCTTCCTGTGTGAATTTTGGAAGGTTGTGTTTTTCTAGCAATCTGTCCATTTCCTCTAGGTTGTGAAATTTGTTAGAACAGAGTTGTTCATAATATTTTTCACAATCCTTTTTATTTCTGTGAGGTCTGTTGTTAATTCCCCTCTCTCATTTCTGATTTTGTTTATTTGGGTCCTCTCTCTTTGTTTCTTGGTGAGCCTGGCTAGAGGTTCATCAATCTTGTTTATTCTTTCAAAGAATCAGCTCTTAAGTTTTGTTGATTTTTTGTATTGATTTTTGGTCTCTATGTCATTCATTTCTGCTCAGATCTTCATTATTTCCTTCCTTCTGCTCACAGAGGGCTTTTCTTTTTGCACTCTTTCTTATTCTTTGAGTTGTTGAGTTAGCTGATACATTACCAATTTTTCCTCTTTTTTGAGGTAGGTCTGTAGAGCTATAAACTTCCCTCTCAGAAGTGCTTTCATTGTGTCACATAGCATTTGCATTCTTGTGTTTTTTATTGTCATTAGTCTCCAGAATATTTTTTATTCTTTGATCTCATTTATAACCCAATCATTGTTTAGTAACATGCTATACAACTTCCAAGTGTTTGAATTTTTTGGAACATTTTTATTGTAGTTTATTTCTAATCTTATGCCATTGTGGTCTGAGAAAATGCTTGATATGATTTCAATCTTTTTGAATTTGGGGAGACTTTGTTTGTTACCCAATATGTGGTCTACTTTTGAGAATATCCCATGTGCACTTGAGAAGAATGTATACAGTGGTACCTCGAGATATGAGTTTAATTCATTCCGTAACCTTGAGGTGTGGGAAACTATGAGATGCTCGAGTCACGGTAAACTGGTGGGGCATGTGCAGCTGGCCAATCTGCGTGATTACTCGTATCTCAACTGTTGCTAATATTTCAAAGCAAAAATTGCTAGCTCGAAGGCTTGTATCTCAAAAATCTCATATGTTAGGGCAGTCGTATCTTGAGGTACCACTGTATTCTATAACTTTGTGGTGAAATACTCTGAAGATGTCAATTAGGTCCATCTGATCTAGTGAGTTATTTAGAATTGCTCTTTCTTTGCTGTTTTTTTTTTGTCTAGAGGATTTGCCCAGAGATGTCAGTGGTGTATTAAAATCCCCTACTATGATTGTATTGTTATCAATCTCTCCCTTTATATCCCCCAGAAGTTTTTTTATGTATTTAGGGGCTCCTGTATTAGGTGCGTATATGTTTACCAGAGTTATATCTTCTTGATGAATTACTCCTTTTAGTATTATGTAGTGGCCTTCCTTATCTCTTATTATAGCCTTTACTTTGAGGTCTATTTTATCAGATATAAGTATCGCTACCCCAACTTTTTTGTAATTTCTATTTGCCTGAAAAATGTTTTTCCATTCATTCACTCTCAGTCTGTGTGAATCCTTTTCTCTGAGGTGGATCTCTTGTAGACAGCAAATGTATGTCTCATGTTTTCCTAACCATTCAGCTACCCTATGTCTTCTGATTGGTGCATTTAACCCATTTATGCTTAATGATATTATTGACAAGTTCATGTTTGTTGTCATATTTTTCCTTAGTGTTTGTGTTTTTTCTTGCCTTTCTCTTTCTCCTCTTTATTGCAGTCCCTTTATCATTTCTTGCATTGTTGGCTTGGTAGTGATAAACTCTCTTAGCCCTTTCTTGTCTGTAAATCTCCTGATTCCACCTTCAATTTTGAATGATAGCCTTGCTGGACATAGTATTATTGGGTTCAGACCCTTGTTTTGCATCACTTTATATATCTCATTCCATTCTCTTCTGGCTTGGTGTGTTTCTGTTGAGAAATCAGTTGATATTCTAATAGAAGATCCCTTTTAGGTAACTTTCTGTCTCTCTCTGGCAGCCTTTAAGATTCTTACTTTGTTGTTAGTGTTCACCAGTTTAATTATGATGTGTCTTGGTGTTGGTTTTTTTCGTGTTCAGCTTGTTTGGTACTCTGTGTACTTCTTGGGCTCGCATATTTTTTTCCTTGTCAATATCAGGGACATTTTCTGTCATTATTTATTCAAATAGATTTTTTATTCCTTGCTTTTTCTTCCACTTCTTCTTGTATACCAATTAAGTGTATGTTGTTTTGTTTTGTGTTGTCCCAAAGTTCCCTTAGGCTCACTTCTTGTTTTTTAAGTATTTTTTCCAGTTGTTGCTGCGTTTGCGTGTTTTTTCCTACCTTGTCTTCTAATTTGCTGATGCAGTACTCAGCCTCTTCTAGTCTACTGTTTAGGCCTTCCATTGTGTTCCTTATTGCAGCTATGTCGTTCTTCAACTCCACTTAGTTTTGTTTCATGTTGGTGACATTCTCATTCAGCTCCTTATAGTTTTCATTGAATTGTGTGATATTTTCTTTGAGTTGTGTGTATTCGTCTTCCATTTGTTTAAATATCCTTAAAACCATTACTCTGAATTCTTTCTCTGAAAGGCTGCTCACTTCAATTTCATCTAACTCCCTTTCTGGTGATTCCTCTTTTTCTTTCCTTTGGGGATAGCTTTTATGTCTTCCCATGTTTTCCTGTAATGTTTTAATTGTAGATCCAATTGCTTTACTACCCAAGTTTTTTTTTAGGGGTGGTGGTGGTACTGGTGTATTCTCTCAGTTCTCCCATGTTTGTTAATTTACTGTAGTTTCCTACTTGAGCTATTTAGGTTATCTTGCTAGATCTGCAAGCTTGAGCAGCACAACTGTGGAGTCTAACAAATGGCAGTCATGGAGAGGAGTGTCCTTATTGTTGCTGTTTTGCACCCTTAATTGAGATCATGCATATCCAGCGGGATACACAGTGGGACCACGTACCCGTGTAGGGGTGATGTGTTTCAGGAGGCCTACACCCTGGAGAGGCGTGACTGTGGTGACCAGAGTTAAAAAAATCACACCCACGGTAGCTCCCACTGGCTCTCAAGCACTGTTTAGGGGGTGGACCACCAGAAACGCGCTGCTGAAAACCCGTCTTGGGTGGTGGCCTCAGGGGTGCACCACAAAAGCAATGACCAGGGAGCTCCACAAACCAGATAGGAGGGCACTCCACAGACAGGGCAACCAGAACACACAAACACAAGAATTAGTGCGCCACAGACGGGGTGACCCTAACACACAAACACAGGGACTAGGGTGCTTCGTAATCTGGAGCAAAGGCATGCTGCAGACTGGGAAACTGTGGTGAATGGAAACACATTGACCTGGAAGTTCTGCAGGCAAGGACCAGTGTGTGGCCACAGCTGAAACCGTGGCAGTCAAAATTGTGGCAAGGTGACCTGGGAATTCGCAAGCCTGGACTAATGTGTGGCCACAGCCACAGCTGCACTGCTGTCACTGGGGCAGAGAAGGTTGCACTCACTGCTTTGGAGGTGGAGGTCCCAGGGTCCGCAGGTCTGCAGGGTCCATTGGTTTGAAGGACTTTGGCTGGAGTAGCTGTTGGGTAGCAGGGAATCTCCAAGGCCTGTCTGGCTGGTGGTGTTTAGTTCCCCAAAAAAAAGCCATTTTCCCCTTCAAGATGCTGTGGGCTCCACACGGAGTCCTGCAGTCCATGGAGTGAAAGCCACAATGGCAGTGTTTCCTTGTCCAAGAGAGCCTGGACTGCCAGCCCTCACTGTTCTGATATTCAACTGTCCCTCACTCAATCACACACCCACCACATACACCCACACACTCTCCTTTTGTCCCCTCATTCACTTCCTCTCCCTCACCTCCATTCTGCCAGCTGCCATTTCCTACAGTATCCCTGAATTCTATCTTCTTGAGTTTGAAGAGACTTTGCCTGTGATCCAATATATGGTCTATCTTTGAAAATGACCCTTGTGCATTTGAGAAGAATGTATATTCTGTGGCTTTGGGGTGAAATGTTCTGAAGATCTCAATTAATTCCATGTAGTCTAATGAGTTATTTAGGATTATTGTTTCTTTTCTGATTTTTTGTTTAGAGGATTTTTCCAATGGTGGTACTGGGGTATTAAAGTCCCCTACAATGATTGCATTGCTGTCAATATCTCCCTTGATATCCTCCAGTTTTGTTTATATATATATATATATATATGCTCCTGTATTGGGAGCATATATTTTTAATAGAGTTAATTCTTCTTGCTGAATTCCTTCCTTTAGTATTATGAAGTGGCCTTCTTTACCTCTTTTTATGACCTTCACATTGAGATCTAATTTTTCAGGTATAATTATTGGTACCCAAGCTTTATTTTCATTTCCATTCACCTCATTAACCGTTTTTGCATCCCTTCACCATCAGTCTGTGTGTGTATTTTACTCTGAGGTGCATTTCCTGTAGACTGCAGTTATATGGCTCATGTTTCCCTCTCCACTCCGTTACCCTATGTCTTTTGATTGGAACATTAAATCCACTTACATTTAAATTTATTATTGATAGGTACTTGTTTGTCACCATTTTTATTCTTTATCCCTATGTTTCTTCTTCACTTCCTATTTCTTCTTTTTACAGCAGACCCTTTAGCATTTCTTGCATTGCTGGATTGGTGCCAATAAACTATCTTAGTCCTTCATTGTCTGTGAAGCTCCTGATTTCAGCCTCAATTTTCACTGACAGCCTTGCTTGGTATAGTATTCTTGGATTCAGTCCCTTCCTTTGCATGACTTTGTATATTTCATTCCATTCCCTTCTTCCTGATGTGTTTATGTTGAGAATCAGTCACAGGTATGATGGGGGATCCTTTGCAGGTAACATTCTGTCTCTCTCTGGCCACTTTTAAGATGATTACTTTGTCATTGGTGTTTTCCAATTTAATTATAATGTGCCTTAGTATTTATCTTTTGGGGTTTAATTTGTTTGGGACTCTTTGAGCTTATTGGATATGCGCAAATTTTTTCTTCCATGTATAAGGGAATTTTTCTGTCATTATTTCTTCAAACAGGTTTTCTATTCCTTGTTCAGTTTCCTCTCCTTCTGGTATTCCTATTATGTGGATGTTCTTTCATTTTGTGTCATCCCAAAGTTTCCTTAGGCTCTCCTCCTGTTTTTTTCTTTTCTTTTCTAGATGCTCTACGTGGCTATTTTTTCCCAACCTTATTTTCAAGCTTACTGATGAAGTCCTGTTTCTTCTGGTCTACTGTTGATGCTTTATATTGAGTTCTTTATAGCGGTGATGCCATTTTTCATTTCTTCTTGATTCTTCTTCATTTCCTCTTGGTTCTTACACATACTGTTGAAATTGTCTTCCATTCTTTTCATCCACCTTATGATCATTTCTCTGAAATCTTTCTCTGATATGTTGCTTGCCTCTATTTCGTTTACTTCCTTTTCTGGTGATGCCTGTTTTTCTTTCATATGCAGGCTGTTTATTTGTCTCCCTATGATTTCTCTTCTCCAGGTGTCTGGTTATGTAATTCTTTCCCTCCTGTGTTGATTTAAAGGTACAAAATGCAACAAAACAAGCACAATACACAAGGCACTGAACACAACTATATTTACAATATTAATAACCCCAAATTAATGTGACCTCCAGAGAAAGGAAAATTAGAGGATAAGAAATAAAGAAGATGGAAAAAAGGAGTACAAAAGTGAAATTGGGAAAGGGAAAAATTAAGAGAGAAAAGAAATAGAATAAGAATGAAGAGGGGGAAAAACTATTTATATGGGGGGAAAACTCCAATAGAACAATCACTAATCCCAACAAATGCCAGCAACAAATTTCTAGAGATGAATGCAAATTACAAACACCAACTAACGTCAAGTGAGTTGAGGAAAAACAGAAGCAAAAAAACAAACAAAACAAAACAAATAAACAACAAAAAACAATTAAAATCAAAACAAAAATACAAAAATAAAAAGTGAAACCATCTCACAAATAAGCATAAAGAAACTGATAAAATCAATACTCAAGGAAACAAAAACATCAAAGACAGATAGAAAAAAAATTGGACATTCAAGAAAGAGAAGAGATAGATGTGTATGGACTTGGAGCAGGGGATTGGAAATTAGATATATAAGTATTAACTGGAGACAAAAAGAAGGAATAGGGAATATCTAATGCAAAAATAGGGTAAAAGAAACAGGACATCAAAAGGGTAAAAGTGAGGAAGAGAGTATTGACATAAAGACAAAGTTGAGATAGAGTAAAATGATGCTAAAGAAAAGATGAAAATGGAATGTAGAACACAAATCCCAAAGTAAAATAAAGGGAAAATAAAATTACACTTTTTAAAAAGGCAAAATAGTAGTAGTAATAACACTGATTGAAAATAAAAATGTAGTAATTAAAAAGGTAAAATCAAGTGAGGAAAAAAGGAAAAAATGGTTTCTTAAGTAAAAGATGAATAAAATAAAAATAAAAATGTGCAGTAGCGAAGGCCATTCACTTCCTCTACTGTTCTGTGTGGCATGCCTGTTTCCTAGTCAGGACACTATTGAAGTTCTCTGCATTCCACTGCTTTTCAGTGTCATAGGCCATAGTCCTAACTTTCAAGCAGGCTGTACATCTTTATTTCTTATACTCTTTCATTTGTGTTTACAGAAGAGTCAATTAATGATTCAACCCCTGGGTGGCATTTTTTCTGGATCTATAGGTCCTCTCTAGCTAGTGTTTACATTTTGTTTTCTCTGTGGACCTTAATACCAGTTTGGGAAAAAGGGTTGCTTCAGAGCTGGTTCTCTGATTGCTATTCACTGCTCTGATCACCAGGTTCCACAAAAATAACTTTCCCTTGCAGTCTCTTAGAGTGCCCCCAACTGGATCATTCTATGCATTGGGCTTAATAGTCAAAAGCACATATTTAAACAGAAAGGGGGAGAGAAAGAGAGAGAAGGAGAGAGAGAGAGAAAGAGAGAGAGAGGACCTAGAGTAAGTGTGTGAACTCTGGGGTTGCACACAAGTCTTTGCAGTCTTTATTCCCCTTGGGTCTAAGCAACTGGCACATTGTTAAAATTTTTAGTCTGTCCTTTTGTGCCTAGTTCAGCTATGGGTTGTTTATTAGAATTCTCTTCTGTTATCAGCTTTATGGACCTCCTTCCATATTCATGGATCATGCCATCCCCAGGGCCATGGATTTTTCTGGTCGCAGAGTTCCCCAGGTCTTCCAGCTCCCACAGTGCACTTTCCTCTCTCCATCCTGGACCAGAGACCTCATCTTATCCCAGGTGAAATATGACTTTTCTGTGAGTGGGTGAAGTTCTCCTCTAATCTATGTGCTTGTGCCACTTGGGAACTGGTGTCCTTGGGTTCACAACTCTTTTCCGGATGCCATAGTTGTAGATTTTCAGGTTTCATATAACATATACTTTCCCCTTCAAGATGGCATGGTCTCCATGTCGGGGATGGACGCTCCTGGAGGAATCCCAGCAGCAGTGGCGGCTGCCCAGTCAGGGGATCCCTGTCTGGCCATCCCCCACATTCCCTGTCTTATATTTCTTTATATAAATAATATTATACCAAACAATTTATCACAAATGAGTAAGCATTTTGGCTCAGAATCAGATAAGTTGAAATTAGAATCTTAGTTCTATTAGCCAATTTTCTGTTCAGAATTTTTTTTTAATCCTTTGTACTATTCAGGGTGGAATCTGGGTATGGCTGTATTGGTTGCCTGGAGACTGGAGGGAGGGGCTATTTCTTCAGGAGAAAATGGCTGACCAGGTTCTGGGCTCAAGTAAGACTTAGCACCAGACCAGCTGCCACTTCCGGACCCTCTCTTCTCCCCAGCCTCTCCCCAAACTCCACAAATCTGCACCTTCTGCACCTCAGCCAAAGGTGAGTGTCTGGATCTGAAAGATTCTATGATCTAGGTTCAGTGAAGAAAAGCACAGTCCACAGAGAGGGGAAAGACTGCTCCTCTCCTGCCATCACTGCATGGTCTGTTCAGCCCTTAAGGCTGACCCCTCTCAGTGCAGTCTTTCATGACTGTGGACCCAGAGCTTGAATCCCCTGCCATCAGCAGTCTCACGGACCTCCTTTCAATAGTCAGACGCTGTGCCTGTCCCAAGGGATTCAGCTTGGTGATGTGAGGTTTCCCTCTGACCCTCCAGGGGTCCTCTGCCCTTCCCATATGCAAATTGTCTCACCAGCTGAGTCTCCTTCGCCAAAAGGGGGTGGATGTTATTCATTCATTTCATCTACTCATTCTGTCTGCTGTGGCACAAGTCTCGGGAAATGTCTGTCTATTTTGCCGCCATTTTGTCTTTTGTCTCTCAATTTCTTTAGAAATCTTTATTGTATTTTTTATTGGTTTGTGAGAGATACAGGAAGAGAGAGAGAGAGAGAGAGAGAGAGAGAGAGAGAGAGAGAGAGAGAGAGAGAGAGAGAGAGA
>JAAGEH010000015.1:28734762-28776461 GCA_011751065.1 Lasiurus cinereus | reverse complement strand
AGAGAGAGAGAGAGAGAGAGAGAGAGAGAGAGAGAGAGAGAGAGAGATTTGTTGTTCCACTTATTTATGCATTCATTGGTTGCTTCCTGTGAGTGCCCTGACCAGAGATCAAACATGCAACCTCCCATATCTGGAAGACGCTCTAATCAACTGAGCTATCCAAGTCCTATTGTAAGATTTCTTAAAAGGTATTCCTATGGAACACCTACATCAAAAGCACCTGAGAGAGGGAATTCATAAAATACATATTCTTGAACCATGTTTAAGATGATTCTCACGCACAGTGAAGTTTAAGAGTTACTACTGTAGTGAAAGCTTGCTCTTCCCAGAGCAATCTTCTTGATCTAGGGAAGATGAGAATGACAATAGAAAAGTATAATTCCTTAGATGTCTAAGAAATTATAGCAATCTGACTATGACTCAAAACTATTTATTATTTTTAAATGTAAATTAATTTATAGCAGTAACTAAATATACAGAAGAGAATGAAATTGTGGCAATGCCAAAGCATGTTTAGATAAAACAAACACCTAACATCTCTAATCAGTTAATCCAATTCATTGCTAAGCTTACAAACATAAAAATTCCAGACCCAGAATACTATGTTACAATTATAGGAAAGTGTTCATAGACGGTACAGGATCACTAGATTCATAAATTAAATAAAACAGTATTAGGTTCTCACTGTATAAAAAGTACCAAGTTTGCATTGTAGTTCTAGGCTTAGTAGTGGGTCCTAAGAAGATATTGGTGAAAAAGAGCTCATGTTTTACCATCAAGCTAAAACATTTCTCTATTTACTCTATACTCTTCTTATTTTTTTCAGAATTTGTTATTCCAGCAGGACCAAGATAGACAAGATAGATATCTGAGTACATCTCTGTGTGTACGTGTGTGTGTGTGTGTGTGTGTGTGTGTGTGTGTGTGTAGCAAAGTTAACAGATGCCAGAATCTTAATAAGATATCTAATGCATTTTAAACATAACCCTGCGGATTTTGCATAAGTCTGATTTCTGATACTTCAGAAT
This sequence comes from Lasiurus cinereus, assembly GCA_011751065.1. Lineage (NCBI taxonomy): Eukaryota > Metazoa > Chordata > Mammalia > Chiroptera > Vespertilionidae > Lasiurus > Lasiurus cinereus. The sequence continues at coordinate 28,775,433 of JAAGEH010000015.1, read as the reverse complement.
AAATTAAATCCAATTATTACAACATCCTATATAGTTGTGAAGCAACAGATGTAAGATTAATTTATATATTCTCTTTTCCAGTGTTTATGAGCAGGAATAATTTTAAAATAAGTTGACTTGTGCCTACATATATCTGTTATAAATGAAATTTAGTTAGTTTCTCAAAATTATACATATTTTCCTTGCCTTATAATTCAAATGCTAGATGTGTATGATGCAGGAAAAATAAGCCAATTTTATAAACTCAACACACCTTAGATAAGAAAATAAAATGGCTATTTAAATATTTGGATATATGCTTGTTTATGGGTATCTTTATACAACAGCATTTTTTTTTCAACTGAGTCAGAGCATAATGCTAGCCAATATGGGTGACATTATGAAAGTAAACTTTATTCTACCTATCAATGATCCTCAAGTCTAGTTGGGGAGATAAAATGAATTCTATGGCAAAATTTGGCATCTACAGGGCCAATTACAAGCAAATGGAAATTAATATAATGCCTACCATATACAGTAAAACTCCTAAGGAAAGCATTGCTACCAATGATGTGTCTAAAGAGGTTAACATAGAATACCTTCTTGGAAGCTCTACCAGAAATTTAATAACTATACTAAGCACCGAGGATACAACAATGGACATGTTAAATTAAGGTTTCTGCCCGAAAGGATTTTAGTTTAATAGAGAAGATAAACACTAAATAAAATACATATGAAGAATTTTAAAATAAGGTGTCCTGGTGAAATGGTGGTTATAACCCAGATCTGAGACCAGAGAAACCCCTGAGGCACAAGTGAGCATAATGTGTCCAAGAAACTGACAGAGGAACAGTCTGACTACAGCATAAAGTTTAATGTGGAAAAGAAAAAAAAAATATTAGACTAGATGCCTTAGCTGGTTTGGCTCAAAGAATAGAGCATTGGCCTGCGGACTGAAGGGTCCCAGGTTTGATCCTAGGAAAGGGCACATGCCTGGGTTCTGGGCTCAATACCCAGTAGGGGGTGTGCAGGAGACAGCCAGTAATTTATTGTCTCTCTTCATTGATGTTTTTATCTCTCTCCCTCTCTCTTCCTCTCTAAAATCAATAATATATATATATATATATATATATATATATATATTTAAAAATGAGACTAGAAAACAAATGAATTATAGTGGGAAGAGGATGTTAGATTGAACATTACATCTTAAAGTAAAACTTAAATCTGAAAAAAAATGAGAGTAAATGAAACTCTTCTTATTCAATACAGCTATCAGTCTTCCCCTTTTAACCTCTTTTATTCAAATAGGTTATTTGTGTAAGAATATTGATCCATCAATGATGAATCAAAGAAATAATATAAAAAACTATTGACACTAATCTCTAATGCTTAGATACTTCACTTTAAACATGATTTAAATGTATTCTAAAAGTTAAATTGTTTCAGGATCTGTAACATTAAGGGTGTGTATAATGGATAGGGTATGACTAAATACTTACCATCCCCAAAGTGGCACAATGTAGAAAGTGACTTTTTGCATAAACATTGCTAGGATTTTTGTCTTCTTAACTTACTCAGACACTGAACCAATAGATCAGAAAGTATTTTGTCCCTGAACAAAATATAGTTACCAGACCTTATAGGTACAAAATTTTCAATACAGGCATTCTATATTGAACAGTGACTAATTAGTCAGTCAGATAACCAAATAATCACTTTTTGGTAGTTTGAACATGAGCCATATACCTCAGAACTTCTAGGCATTCACCCACATGCCTGTCTGCTTCTTCTCATTTTGTCCCCTCAACTTGGAACACTTTTAAATTTTCTTCCCAATGGCAAAATAATAAACTTTTAGAGTTTACTTTGAAATGTTATCTCATTTGTGAAACCTTCCCTGAACCTCCAGGTAGGTAGGCCCCAACCTGCTTTATTTGTCTTTCTGACTTCCTCTCATCATCTCCAAATTCCTTGAAGGCAGAATTTATCTGTTATCTAACCTTAATCCCCAACAATTAACAAAGTTTTTGATATTTTAATAATATTTAGAATAGCATTTTATAAAGCATACTGAGTGCTAAAAACTATTATAAGCACTTTAAATGTTTCAAATCATTTAATCTTCATAACAACTCTATCATGTAATTACTATTATTATAGATTAGTGGCCTGGTGCACAAAATTCATGCACATTAAAAGGGAATTAATTAGAGGAAATATCTTAATATTGCTATTTGCCCTTTCTCTATAATAGAAGTATCAGAGTTGAAAGGAAATTAGTAGAATGTATATGAACACAGGCAGCATCACATCCCATGCTGGAGACACAGGCAGGCAGCATCAAGTACCTGGTCAGGGTTGCAGGCAGGCAGCTTCACCTCAGCACTGGGCGGGGATGCACACAGGCAGTACCACATCCCAGGTCAGGGACACAGGCAGGCAGTGCCAGGTCCCTGGCCAGGGATTCATGCAGGCAACTTGACATCAGAACAGGCAAGGACACACACAGGCAGTGTCACGTTAGCACTGGGCAGGCCTGCACGTGCTCCACTGGTGACCGCCTTTTTGGGGGGCCACCCCTGGGCACAGTGGCCTCCGGGCTGGGCCATGTGGGAACTGCCTTTACTGGGAGCCACCTCGGGTGGGCTGTGTGGAGACCTTCCTGGTGATGGCAGTCCTCTCCCACCTGCTCCTGCTGTGCATGCCTCCTGCTGAGCAGTTGTGATGTTACAGTGTCCTTGCTAATTTGCATATCCCTCTATTATTATATAGGATGAGAAAACAAAAGAAAAGGGAGTTTAGACTTAACCCAATGTCACATAAGTTGGGTGGCAAGCAGGATTCAACTCAGGCAATCAGGCTCCAAGATTAGCAGGTGTTCAATAGATATTTCTAGAGGGCAGTAAAATGAACAGAAAGGGAATTTAGAAATAACCTCAGAAGTTATCTTTTTATAGATGTAGAAAAGATACTGAGAGAGTAGGCTAAGAGATGGTTGATTTTCTAGTTAGTGGCAAAAAAGATATTATAATTTGGATTTTATTTTTTTCTATTTTCACTGCTCAATGTTGCTCTCAAGGGCTATCTGCAAGATAGTTTAAAATTAATTTCTAAGAACTCATCAAAATCATCTCTTATTGTCTGACTGGATTCAGTTCTCTTTACCTGAACCAAATATGGGAGGAGAAGAAGAAGAAGATGAAAAAGGAGGAAGAGGAGAAGAAGGAGGAAGGGGCAGGAGAGGAGGAGAGGAAGGGGATGCACACAGGCAGTACTACATCCTAGGTCAGGGACACAGGCAGGTAGTGCCAGATCCCTGGCCAGGGATTCATGCAGGCAACTTGACATCAGAACAGGCAAGGACACACACAGGCAGTGTCACGTTAGCACTGGGCAGGCCTGCACGTGCTCCACTGGTGACTGCCTTTTTGGGGGGCGAAGGGAAAGGGGTAGGGGAGGGGGAGGAGGAGGAGAAGGAGAAGAAGAAGGAGAAGGAGAAGGAAGGAGAAGGAGAAGAAGGCATCACTGCAATTCATAGAAGGGAAGTCCTTAAATTATTGCTATATTATTTATTATGTATGTTTTATTCAAGTACACATAATTTGCTAAATCACAAATCAATTTTTAATAGATCATTAAACCAATTTCTATGTATCCATGGTGATGGAAATTTCTGAAACTTTTAATTGACCCCCATGACAACCATTAATCTATTTTGTGTCTCTCTATTTTTAGTAAACTCTTCTACATGAACTTTCATGTATATTTTCCTATTGTTTATTCTGTGTTTTTTTTTAATCCCTCTTCCTTTTACCCCTAGACCTGTGCATTTCCTTAAAATGTCAGTCTCAGGGACCTTAAAAAGATCAGATCTCTTCAATATCTTCGGAATTTGACATTTGTCATCCATGGATAACAAGAGTCATTTCTCATGATAAAGTGTTTGAGAGAGCAGAAAGTTTTTTCCTTTATGTGCAAAACTGATGGGGCAAATTATTTTCTTTTCCCCTTTCAAAAGAAGTTGAGGGTGAATGAATATCTTTGTCTAAAAGACAAAAACAAAGACAAAACAAAACCAAACAAACAAAAAAACAACAACAATGGATTTTCCTGATAGGCATAAATTTCTTATTAAGCTCTGGTTGACTTTATTAGCCTGAATGTGTATGTGTAATATTATTTTTGTGTTGCTATTTTGCAGGTAGAAACATGCTAGTATAATTTTACTCTTCTGTAGGAAAAACAATAAGCCTTTCTTTAAACATTAGAAACGGACACAATAAAATATACTCTATACCAATAGGATATTTTCATTTCAAAATAACAAAGCAAAATAGAAAGTAAACCTAAGCATATTAAAAGAGAAAGGAATCTGGTGATTTTTGAAACTGAACTCTAGTAAAGATTTCCTTTAAAAAATTCCTTAGATATGGCTTGAAGTCTACAGAAAAATTATTTTTTTCATGCTTTTAAATTAATTTTTATTAATTTTTATACATATCTCCCCATTGCCCCCCCTCCCTCCCAGGCGTACCCCGACCCCCCAGTGTCTGTGATCATTGGTTATGTTTATAAGCATACATACAAGTCCTTTGATTGATCACTTATTTACCTCACCTAACTTTAATCTTTCTGCTATAATTTCACAGTCTGTTTGATGCTTTATGATTTTTGTCCTCCTGAGAATTATCAGTCTACTCCTTTTCTGTGCTCCTGATTCTATTATATTCACCAGTTTGTTCTGTTGATCAGATTTTTAATTCACTTAATTTTTAGATTCACTTGTTGATAGATGTGTATTTGTTGTTCATAATTTTTTGTCTTTTACCTTTTTCTTCTTCCTCTTCTAAAAGAGTACCTTTCAGCATTTCATATAATACTGGTTTGGAGTTGATGAACTCCTTTAGCTTTTTCTTCTCTGTGAAGGTCTTTATCTGCCCTTCAATTCTGAATGATAGCTTTGCTGGATAGATTATTCTTGATTGTAGGTTCTTGTTGTTCATCACGTTGAATATTTCTTGCCACTCCAGTCTGGCCTGCATTGTTTCTGTTGAGAAATCAGCTGACAGTCGTATGGGTGCTCCCTTGTAGGTAATAAACTGTTTTTCTCTTGCTGATTTTAATATTCTCTCTTTCTCTTTTGCTCTTGGCATTTTAATTATGATGTGTCTTGGTGTAGTCCTCTTTGGATTCCTTTTATTTGGGGTTCTGTGTGCTTCCTGGACTTGTAAGTCTATTTCTTTTACCAGATGTGGGAAGTTTTCAGTCATTATTTCTTTAAACAGGTTTTCAGTATCTTGCTCTCTCTCTTCTTCTGGCACCCCCACAATTCTGATGTTGGTACGCTTGAAGCTGTCCCAGAGTCTCCTTACATTATCTTCACATTTTTGTATTCTTTTCTCTTCTTGCTTTTCCAGTTGAATGTTTTCTGCTTTATATTTCAAATTTTTGACTTGATCCTTGCCTTTCTCTAGTCTGCTGTTAGTACTCTGTATAATAGTTTTTATTTCAGTCAGTGTATTTATCATCTCCTCTTGGGTCTCACTAAATTTATCCATCTTTTCTAGCATATTCTTGAAAAACCTTATAAGCGTGGTTTTGAAGTCTATATCCAGTCGTTTTTTTTCCTCCATTTCTTTTGCTTGTAATCCCTTCCCTTGTCTTGGCATTTTCACTGTGCCGGGGAAACTTCTGTGCTGGATTCAGCCGAAGAAGCCTCTGTTGAGCTTGGGAGGGGTGGAGTTTCAGGGCTTAAAGGACCACCTTGCCATCCAGTCGGCCCCGCCCTCCACGGCCCCTGAGTCTCATGTGACTGGGTAATGGCTGGAGTGGTCCTTGTGCGCGCGCGCACCCGCAGTGCCTCTAACCGCTGCCTTTCCGGCTCCCCTGAGCACCAGGACCACACGAGTCTAGGTCTCCAGGGTTTCGCCCAAAACAGGGGCTTAGTGGAGTCAGAAGTGGCACAGTTCGGAGGGTCTGTCTCCCGCCCACTCGCGAAAGCCAGCGGCACAATCAGCAATCTGTCCTCCGCGTGGTGCCGTGCGCGACCAGGCCTCCGATCCTTTGCAACTCCCCTAAATTTCCGTGCACTTCTCCCTTTTCACAGTCCAAACTCCCCCCGTATGAGTTTCAGGTGGATCTGGGGTTTAGTGTCGCAGGACAAGGGGTTCAGTGCCTTTGAGAGTCTCCGTCTCCCTCCCGCCAGAGAAAACCAGCCAGCTACTCCGGCACCCGCTCTCTCCTCGCGCGCGTCTCCGTACCTCAGCTTTTTGCAGCTCCTCTGGGTCTCTGTGAGCCCCTCTCTTTCCCTCTAGTTGTAGAACTTCCACTCAGCCAGCTTTCCTGTGGTTCTGGATGATGTCCGTTCTGTCTTTTAGTTGTAGTTTTGAAATTGTTGTGCGAGGCAGCAGTATAGGTGTTTACCTATGCCACCATCTTGGATTTCCCTACAGAAAAATTATTGATCATCAACTTGTATTCCCCTTTCCTCGTAACTTTGAATACAAAACTAGAGAAAACCCAGAGTGACAAACTCAAATGACAATATTTTATCTAGAACCAGAAAAGTCTTCTATATTGGCTATTATATAGACTTTCTTACTTACCTCAAAAAATTGTATGTTTAATTGTCTCTTTATATTTAATTTCTGTCTTTACCTTTAGTCCAGTGAGAGTATAAAGCCGTTTACCAGAAGATCTTAGTGTCCAGCAACATAGAAAGCAAGTTGCTACTAAGCAGGTCAAAGGTCATTTGAAGAACAATAGGAGTTTATTATTGAGTTTCTTACAACCATCACCTATCAAAATATTTTTTTCACATAGGATTTTCTGTCACAATAACTAGAGTAACACATTCTAGAATAGGAATCACAATAGTTTCCCTTCTTGACATTGCTGAATAATTTACAATTCATATAAAGATTTTAATATGTCTCAATTGTAAATGCAACATCTGTACCTTAACAGAAAACACTGATATCCATTCAAATAGTTAAGTATATGTGCAAAACTGAGACATCATGAAGAAAGCTCAAAACTATTCTGACAAAGCAGTACATAATGCTAGCAGAGCAAGGTTGAGGCACTGCAGAAAAGCCAAAAGTTCTTTCAGGATGCAACCACTAGGAAAAAATAAATAAATAAAAAGGAAAAGAAAAGCTATACTATTCAACGTTTTCATTTTATATAGTTGCTGAAACTATGGAATTTCTAGATTATAATCCTTTAAAATGGCATCTATTACATCAAGTTCCAGTAGCTAAATTTGCTGGTAAAGCTTTGGGGTAAAAGGATTAGATCTCTTCCATTTTTCATGAAGCTGATTTGTGAAACCAAAGGGGGAAAAATGCATGAGGCAATCTGGTGTTCTATATTTGTGAGCCCTACCTCTGTAACTAATTAAAAAGCTTGCATCTATAAAAAAGTTGCCATATATTACAAGGTTTTACTTTTATTATTATTCTTACTAGTGACCCAGTGCACAAAATTCATGCACAGGCAGGGAGGATGTCCTTCGGTCTGGCCTGCACCTTCTCCAATCTGAGTCCCCTCAAAGGATGGCCTATTTCCAGTTTACAGGGATTGGGCCTAAACCAATAGACAGACATCCCTCTGGCAATCTGGGGCTGCTGGCTCCTAACTGTTCACCTGCCTGCTTGCCTGATTGCCCCTAAGTACTCTGCCTGCCAGCCTGCTTACCCCCAACTGCCCTCCTGCCACCAGCCTGCTCACCCTTAAATGTTCCCTTCAAGCCTGATCACCCCCACCTACCCCCTGTGCCAGTATTCTCTCCCCAACTGCCCCCCTAGCTGGCCTGCTTGCTCCCAACTGCCCCCCCTGCTCACCTCCACCACCCTCCCCACTGTTCTGCTCACACCCAACTGCCTCCCCTCACCGGCCTGATCATCCCCAATACACCCCATCCCCTGTTGGCCTCTAACCCAGGCTGGCCACAACCCCATGGGGTGAGGGTTCTGCTGCGGTGCCTGGCCAGCCTGAGTGAGAAGATGAGGGCCATTTTCAGGATGGTCACATCCCCTTCAGGGTGGGGGTCCCCACTGGGGTGCCTAGCCAGCCTGGGTGAGTGGATGATGGTTGTTTGCAGGCTAGCCACACCCCTCAGCAGTGACCTTCAACCCACGGGGGAGTGGCCAGCCTGGGTAAGAGGCTGAGGGCTGTTTTCAGGCTGGCCACACACCCCGAGCGACCCTGGCCCTCAGCCCCTCCTTGAGCAGAGGCTAGGGTGGGCAGAAACTTGGCTTCCTCTGTTCTTGGGGGCAACCAAAACCTCCTGCCTGCTCCAGCTCCATGGCCGCCACCATCTTTGTTGGGTGAATTTGCATACTCACTCCTCATTAGTTGGTGGGCTCAGCAGAGGGATGGTTAATTTGCATGTTTCTCTTTTATTAGTGTAGATCCTAGTTTAAGCTTAAAGTATGGTAAATGCCAGTCCAACTTTTTGTCAGCCACCCACCTTTACAAATGCACTTGTATATTAACACATATATGTGCTCTTTTTCTGGATTTTGTGAGGGAAAATTCAGAGAATATTTTTATTGAATTTATTAGTGTGACATTAGTTAATAAAATTATATAGGTTTCAGGTATACAATCTTTTTAAAATATGCAATATTCTTAACTATTTGCATGGATATCAGTGTTTTCTGTTAAAGTACAGAAGTAGCATTTACAATTTATTTTTTATTTTTTTTAATTCTGATGTTTTTATAGTTAGTACAATTTTAGTCAAGTTCAGCACTAACCAAAAAATCAGATACAATGTTTTGCTTCCCAAATAAGGACACATATATAAGTCCTGAGGCACAAGATTAAGGATTTCAACAATGCCATATTAAACATAAACTTACCACATTTCCTCCTATGGGTTCTGTTATATGGTTTATATTCCTATGCTTAAGATAGGGATTATTCTGTTTCATTGGCTTTAATCTACAGTAGTTATATAAGCCTAAATTCCCCCTAATATTCATTGATCTCCCAATGTGATATAAAATATTATTTTAATGCTTTTTCAACATAGTGCATGTTTATATTACCACCACTTCCATCACTTAGCCTCCATGCTGTGAACACCTATTAATCTTCCAATACACATACCATATTATCAGCCTTTGAATTGAATTTATAGTTAAATCTCTTTCGACAAAGAAATTCTCAACCCCCATATGACTTTGCTGGTTCTACCATTATTTTAAAAGATATAATACAAATTTTATGAAAACTCTTCCAGAAAATTGAAGAGGAGAAAAGATCTTCCAGCTCATTCTATGAGGTAATAATACCTAAACCAGGCATTACAGCAAAAGAAAACTACAAACTAATGATCCTCTTGAATATTAGCTTATCTGGTGGATCACTCACTATTCCTGATCTATGTTTTATATTTGTTAGCCTTAAATGTGTAACTAATTAAAAAGCTTAGATAAAAGAATAATTCCTAAAAAAAAATTAGAAAATTGCATGAAACGTTATTTTAAAGTAATATGTCCTCATCTAATGGAGTTTAGTCCAGCAAGGCCAGGTTGGTTTGACACTTAAAATCAATAAATGTAAATCACTATACTAACAGAAGAACAAAATAATCTCAATGTATGCATAAACAGACTTTATCAAAAACCAACATGTATTCCTAGTAAAAACCTCTCAACAAAACCAGGAATTAAAAACAAAAACAAAACAAACAAACAAAAAACTTCCTCAATCTGATAAAGATCACCTATGAAAATTCTGTAGCTAACATCCATCATACTTATTGGTAAAAGACTGAATGTGTTTCCCCTGACCAGAAATAAAGCAAATATATCTGTTTATAACACTTCTATTCAACATTATACTGAATGTTCTAGCCAGTGCAATGAAATAAGAAAAAGAAACTAAAAGCATTCAGTTTGGAAAGAAAGAAGTAAAATTGTCCTTATTCTCAAATTATATGATCTTCAGTGTACACAACCTACATGTTTTACAAAAAAAAAAAATCTAGAACTATTGAGTTTAGCATGTTTTCAGGATATAATATCTACATATAAAACAACTTTATTTCTATAAAATAGTAACAAAAATAGGAAATTTAAAATATACCATTTATAGTATTTAAACATGAAATAATTAGGGATAGTTTTGACAATGTGTAATTCTTATACACTAAAAAGTACAAAACATTGCTGAGATAAACTATAGAAGTCCTGAATAGGTAGAGAGAGATACATGTTTATTGCTTGAAAGACTTAACATTTTAAAAATATCAATTCCACTCAAATTGTATATAAATTCAATGAAAAGTCAATAGATTTTTTTACAGAGATTTAAAGGCAGGTAACTGGAGAAAGAATAGTCTTTAAAAAATAATTTACTGCAATAATTAGCTATATATATGAAAGAGAGAGGGGAGATCTCAATCAATACCACATACTATATGCAAAAATTAAATAAAAAATGATCTTAGACCCTAATGTAAGTGATAAAATTATAAACTTTTAAAAGAAAACATAGGAGTAAACTGTCATAATCTTGGTAAATATAATAGTTTCTTAAATACAACACAAAAATAACTATTTATAAAGTTGATAAATTGGACTTTACCAAAACTAAGAACTTACATTCTTTGAAAGACCAAAGTAAGAGAAAGAAATGGAAAGCCACTGAATGAGAGAAAACATTTTTAATTATATAACTGATAAATAACATGCAACTAAAATATGTATGCCAAGACCGGTTTGGCTCAGTGGATAGAGCGTTGGCTTGCAGACTGAAAGGTTCCAGGTTCGATTCCAGTTGGGGGCATGTACCTTGCTTGCAGGCACATCTCCACTGTGGGGCGTGCAGGAGGCGGCTGATCGATGTCTCTCTCTCATCGATGTTTCTGATTTTCTATCTCTCTCCCTTCCTCTCTGTAAAAAATCAATAAAATATATTTAAAAAAAATAATAAAATAAAATATGTAAAGATTTCCCAAAATACAATAAGAAAATAAACAATCTAATAAATAATGGACAAAATTTAACAGATGTCTCACCAAAGAAGATGTAATAAGCACCTAAGAATATGTTTAACATTATTAGCCACTGAAGATATTGAAATAAAAACCACAGTGAGATTCTATGCCAAGACTGGTTTGGCTCAGTGGATAGAGCGTTGGCCTGCGGACTGAAAGGTCTCAGGTTCGATTCCGGTCGGGGGTCGGGGGCATGTACCTTGCTTGCGGGCACATCCCCTGTGCGGGGTGTGCAGGAGGCGGCTGATCGATGTCTCTCTCATCGATGTTTCTGACTTTCTATCCCTCTCCTTTCCTCTCTGTGAAAAATCAATAAAATATATTAAAAAAAAAAACACAGTGAGATTCTAATACACCTATTATATTAGAAAAAATAAAAACAGGTACCCATACCAAGGGTTGGTGAGGATGTGGAATAGCTAGAACTCTCATATACTGCTGGTAAGAATGTAAAATGGTATATCCACTTTATTTGGTATATTCCTAAAAAGTTAACTCTTAAAAAGTTAAACATAAACTTATATGATTCAACCATTTTATTTATTTTGTTTACCCAAGAAAAAGTATATCTTCACATAAGTATTATTACACAAATGTCCATAGTAGCTTTAAGTATAAGAGCCAAAGATTGGAAATAGTCTTAAATGTCTATCAACAGGTGACTGGATAAATTTTTGATATATCCACTCATTAATAGAATATCTCTCATCAATAAAAATTGAATTAGTGATACACATAAAACTGATGAATGTCAAAATAAATTTGCTGAGTTAAAAAGCCAGAACAAAAAAGTACATAGTCTGTGATTGCATTTATGTGAAATTCTATAATAACAGAAATTTATAGTAACAGAAAGAAGTTCAACTTTTTTCTTTGGAGGGAAGTGAGGGGTAAGAAACGTCCAAACTTTTAGATGATGAATTTACTCAGTATTTTGATTGTGGTATTAGTTTAATTGGTGTATACATGCATCAAAACTTACTGAATTGTATACTTTTAATATGTACAGTTTACACCAAAAATGATTGAAAATATGTAAATGGTATATACTATTCCATTTTATTTCAGTTCATTAAATAATTAACATATTATTTTAAATTATTTGCCACTTGGGTAAAATTTATATTCAACATATTTCCTACATTTAGCCTTTGATTTTATGTTCCCTTTGTAATCCTTTTGCATGCATCCACTTTGAGAACCACCTTCTCACAAAGCAATAGCCTGTCATATTAGGAAGTGACCTCCTTGAAGGCAGGGCCTCGGTTTGTTTTATCTATTTATTGTTAGTTCCAAGAACAGTGCCTGATACATAGTAGACACATCAGTGAATGTTACTTGATTCACTAAACTGAAGGCCTGTCTCCTCTATGTCTTCTATATGTCACATTGAATGACATCTGTAAACTCATCTCATTGAAGCTTGGATGTAAAGCTGGAAGATATCTTTTCCTCCTGGAGGTTATCTACACTCCATTATTTTCTTATTTACCCTCCTGCAATGTTCTTACACACTTCCTCCTAATTTATACATGGACATTTTTATACTATCTTAGGTTCAACTGTTTTCTCCGACACTTAATGCCAATGTGGTCTTGGGCAATTTATTTCTCTGACTCTCCATTTCTTTATTTTCATGTGAAGATAATAGTCTATTTTTAGTGTTGTGTGTGAAGCTCAAGAGTTGAAACCCATAGAGTACTTGAGCCATTGTAAACAATGAACTAGTTCTAATTTTCTTCCCTTCTGAGTCCCATTCTATATAGCTTCTTCATTAAGACGTTTCCACCCAGTGCTTTATCTCTTAACAAGTCACTAATATTTAAGTAACTTTTTCCAGAGAATGGAGTGTTTATTTAGAATATAGAGTGGGAAAATAAAACATTGTTTTTTGGCTTTTGTATATATAGGGATAAAGGGGTGGAAGACAAAGATGAGAACATTTTATTTATACTTCAATCTTACTCTAAATAAAGAGATGTCTGTTGTACCTATTCTCAAAACTAGCTTTGATCTCTACACGTTTCAAGGTTCTGTTCCTTGCCCTAAAACCCCACAACATCAAACACCTCATTTTCTCCTATTAGTACAACCAAATCTGAACATTATTCTGCTTGAATAAAAATTGTTTGCTATAATATTCCTATTACAAATAAATTACTTTTCCTGAGCCTAATATTGCATTTCCTGACACACACAGGTGTTCTAGTCCTTGAGAGTTTGTCTTTTATATGGAATAAAGGGACAAAGGAAGACATTGTTTTCTATTCACCAGAAAGTTTAGAAGATACCATATAGAGTACTATGGAAAGTCATGAAATACATTCTTGAAATAGAAAAAATAAGTAGAAGAAAGAATCCTTCAGTCACTCTCCCAATTCTTATATTATGTTCAAATTCATACCATATAAAACAGCAGGAACAATAATAACAATTTAAATTAATTGATTGTTAACTATATACCACTACTATCCTAAGCACTTTACATGCAATGACCAATTTGATCACTACAGCAACTTACTATTATAATTCTCATTTAATGGAAGAGAAAGTGGAAAATGAGGATCACACGGGTTAAAATAGATATTCACCATGGCATTACTAGGATGAATCAGGGCAAGGAATTAAGCCAGGTTAAAAATCTATACTCTTAATCACTATAGTTAAATAATATATTTCATTAAAATAAGATTTAAATTAATCAGAGCACTACTAACTGACACCCTTAGATAAAATATCTCTTCTTTTTTTTGTTAAAAAATACTATGAACAACTCTATTCCAACAAATTGGACAACCTGCAAGAAATGGACATTTTCCTGGAAAAATATAACCTTTCAAAACTCAATGAGGAGGAAGCCAAACATCTCAATAGTCCAATAACTAAGGAAGAAATTGAAGCAGTCATCAAAAAGCTTCCAGCAAATAAAAGCCTGGGACCAGATGGCTACAAAGGAGAGTTTTACCAAACATTCAAGGAAGAATTAAAACCTATCCTCATCAGACTATTGAAAAACATTCAAGAAGAAGGAACACTTTCAAACACCTTCTATGAAGCCAGCATCATCCTAATACCAAAACCAGATAAAGACAACACAATGAAAGAGAATTATAGGCCAATACCTCTCATGAACATAGATGCCAAAATCCTCAACAAAATTCTAGCAAATCGGATCTAGCAGTACATCAGAAAGATCATACACCATGACCAAGCAGGATTCATCCCAGGAATGCAGGGATGGTTCAATATCTGCAAATCAATAAACGTGATACATCACATAAACAAATTGAGAGATAAAATCAGATTGTCATATCAATTGATGCTGAAAAACCATTTGACAAAATCCAACACCCTTTCTTGATAAAAACTCTCAGCAAAGTGGGAATAGAAGGATCAGACCTCAACATCATAAAAGCCATATATGATAAGCCCACAGCTAACATCATACTCAATGGGAAAAAATTAAAACCATTTCCCCTAAGAACAGGAACAAGACAAGGATGCACACTCTCACCTCCCCTGTTTGACATAGTACTGGAAGTATTAGCCATTACAATTAGACAAGAAGAAGAAATAAAAGGCATCCAAATTGGAAAAGAAGAAGTAAAGCTGTCCTTATTTGCAGATGACATGATATTGTACATAAAAAACCCGAAGGACTCCATCCCAAAACTAATTGACTTAGGTAATGAATTCGGCAATGTAGCAGGATACAAAATTAATGATAAGAAGTCTGTGGAATTTCTATACACTAATAGTGAAATTACGGAAAGAGAAACTAAAAAAGCAATCACATTTACCATCGCACCAAAAAAATTAAGATACCTAGGAATAAACCTAACTAAAGAGGTAAAAGATCTATATGCAGAAAACTACAGAAAAAAGAGATAGAGGAAGATGTTAACAGATGGAAGAGCATACCATGCTCATGGATTGGGAGAATCAACATCATTAAAATGTCCATACTACCCAAAGTAATCTACAGATTCAACGCACTACCCATTAAAATACCAAAGACATATTTCACAGACCTAGAAATAATTCTTCATAGATTCATCTGGAACAAAAAAAGACCATGAATAGCTACAGCAATTCTGAGAAAGAAGAATAAAGTAGGTGGGATCTCAATACCAGATATCAAGCTATATTACAAAGCAACTCTTCTCAAAACAGCCTGGTACTGGCACAAGAACAGACATATTGACCAATGGAATAGAATAGAGAACCCAGATATCCACCCAAACCACTATGCTCAACTAATAGTTGACAAAGGAGGCCTGAATATTCAACGAAGCCAAGATAGCCTCTTCAAGAAATGGTGTTGGGAAAATTGGACAGATACATGCAAAAAAAAATGAAACTGGACTACCAACTTACACCAAATACAAAAATAAACCCAAAATGGATACAGTACTTAAACATTAGACGGGAAACCATAAAAATACTAGAGGAATCCACAGGCAGCACAATCTCAGACATATGTCAAAAGAACTTCTTCAGTGATACTCCTCCAAAAGCAATGGAGGCTACATAAAAAATAAACAAATGGGACTACATCAAAATAAAAAGCTTTTGCACAGCAAAAGAAACCATCAACAAAACAACAACAAAGATCACGGTATGGGAGAACATATTTACAAATGTTTCACTGATAAAGGTTTAATCTCCAAAATCTACAGCCAACTTATACAACTTAATAAAAGGAAGATGAACGATCCAATAAAAAAATGGGCAACTTACCTAAATAGAACCTTTTCAAAACACGACAGAAGGAAGGCCAAGAGACACATGAAAACATGTTCAAAGTCATAAATCATCCGAGAGATGCAAATCAAAACGACAATGCGATACCCTCTTACACTTGTCAGAATGGCAATCATCAAAAATAAACAAACGACATGTGTTGGTGATGATGTGGAGAAAAAGGAACCCTTGTGCACTGTTGGTGTGAATGCAGACTGGTGCAGCTACTGTGAAGAACAGTATGGAGTTTCCTCAAAAAAACTAAAAATGGATCTCCCATTTGACCCTGTAATCCCACTCTTAGGAATTTATCCTAAGAAATTACAAACACCAATCAGAAAGGATTTATGCACCCCTATGTTCATAGCAGCACAATTTACAATAGCTACAATTTGGAAACAGCCTAGGTGCCCGTCAGCAGATGAGTGGATCAGAAAACTGTGGTACATCTACACAATGGAATTCTATGCTGCTATTAAACAGAAGGAATTCTTACCATTTGCAGCACCCTGGTTGGAACTGGAGAGCCTTATGCTTAGTGAAATAAGCCAGTCAATGAAGGAGAAGCATCACATGATCTCACTCATTTGTGGATAATAAAGAACATTATAAACTGATGAACAAAAGGATAGATACAGAGACAGTAAAGCTTCAAACAGACTGTGAAATTACAACAGGAAGATTAAAGTTAGGTGGGGTAGATAAGAGATCAATCAAAGGACTTATATGCATGCATATAAGCATAACCAATGAACATAGACCCTGGGGGGTTGGGGCATGCCTGGGAGGGAGAGGGGCAATGTGGAGATATGTATAAAAATTAATGAAAATTAAAAAAAATCTCTTCTTTTAGAATAAATAAGCAAATTGTAAAACAAAACTCATGTTTTAAGCAAATATTTCTAGAAAATTAGTTGCTAGTCCAGCAAGATCCTTAGTCAACAACAAAAAAATGTAGTTATTATAAGACTTAACTTACTAAGGGCATAATATAGTCTTTGATACTTGAGAAAAATATCTACCATCAAAAGAGTAAAACAACATTTTTTTTATCTCTAACCTTTAGGTTACCAAAATACTCAATTAATCAGAACCACCCTTTTCATGCAGTCAGTTTAACTGAGGTTTTCCTGCTAACCTGACATTTCTACATACTTAGGTATTAGAGGCCAGGCAAGCAAAATATCTGGCTACCTAACTGAGTACTTTACAGTGTTTATATGGATGAAGAACACAGCTGACAACTTCAGAAATAAAGTATGATACATGTGCTATATAATGAATCACATATGATATCTTTATAATGAAATAATATATATGTAATGAAATAAAACACATGTGGAGATAATATATACAATGGCCACTATTGAATAGAGTCTCTTGCTTGTTAATGCATCCTGTCATTTTTGATATTTTAATTTTCATAAACATAAAAGAGATTTATTACTCATCTATTGGTCAAAATTCTGAAGCTTAAATCAAAGAGTTAGAAATATTCAGAGAGAGTTTCCATAAGAAAATAACTGAATGTAATGTAAAGGATAGTTAAATAAACACTCAATATAATAATGTTACTAGTGACACTTGGGTACTGAAGTGTGAACAATCACTAAAATTGGACTGTTAAAGTCCAAAGGCTTGATGAGATGTTTCACAATTGGTATTTGAACTAATGAGAAAACTGTGGAAATGCAACATTATCCACTCAAAATGTACTCACTTGCTTTTTCAGGACCTTTCCTATCAAACAAAGTATAATCTAGTTGGTGACAAAATAGTCAATGAGCGGTCTGGAAAAATGACTTGACAAAAAGGTCAGGCAAGATGTTTTTCATAAATCACGCATACATACATGAACACATACAGTTCACCTGCAAAATCATCTCATAAAATTAAAAATCTCATATAATGATTTAAAAAAATCTGCCATTACGTTAAGAAGTAGGCCTTGGAAAATTCTCAAATATGCTCATGTCTCCACATAGTCTACTTTCTCTTGGAAAAATCACTGGGCCACATTTTTTCTTAGCAGGTAGCAACTGAGCTCATATGTTAATACTTTATCCCTATTTTTCTCCCTTTACTTTTTTTTCTCCTCATAGTGCTTTTATCTTATCCCAAAGAGGTAGGATTAAGGGAAAAGATTAGCTAGTTTCATTTTTCTTCTGGCCATGCCCTGAGTAAGCTTCAAAGTCATTATAAGAACAAGAGGAAATATAAAACATAAAAAGGCCAGGTTCTGTGTATAATTGTGTGTGTGTGTGTGTGTGTGTGTGTGTGTGTGAGAGAGACAGAGAGAGAGAGAGAGAGAGAGAGAGAGAGACAGTCTACAAACTCCCGTATTTATGAGTATAGATTCAGAGAAGTGATGTCATAAAACCATCTACCAATTCTACTATGTCATTTACACCCACATATTATTTTTGAATATATTATTTATCTGTAGGCAGATGCAGGTGACACTTTTGGTAAAAATTAAAAATTAGATAAATGCTTGCATGGTCACAGAGATTTCAGGTCAACCTAATTTTATCTGCTAGTATTTGAGTGCCTTTTTGTGCCCAATAAAAGATTGATCATTCATTCATTCATTCATTCATTTGTCCAGTTCAAATTTTTCCTGATAATTACTTAATATATGTATATTCTATTGAATTATTAGAAACTATTCAATTTTATACTTCAAGTAGATGAATTATATAATACACAAGTTATACCTCAATAAGGCTATTATTTAAAAATCTATTCTATGAACATTATAACCACTATTTATTTAGAATTTATCATAGACAAAGTGCTTTGCCTATGTTAAATCGTTTAATGTGACTCTCATAAGCAATTTTTATGGGTTTATAACCGCAATTTCACAGACAAAGAAACTGAAGTTTAGAAACATTAAGTAACTCACTTAAGAATAGCTAATAAGTAATGGATTCAGGATTCTACCTAGGTCTGTTAGACTCCAAATACCTTACTCCTTTCACATCACCAGACTGCCTCTGTGCTTGTCTACTTACCTAAGCAAGCTAAACCTGATGTTCAATGCACATCAATGTTTCTCTTTCTCCATCTCTCCCCTCACTTCCACTTTCTCTAACAATGGAAGAATGTCCTCAGGTGAGGATTTAAAAAAAAAAACATATAAAGACTAATCATTGGCATTACAATGAAGCCTAAACCACTTATCTTTATCTTCAGGGCCCTATATGTTTTGTCTATCTACCTCTGCAAATTAATCTCACTTCTCACACTTGTTACCCTGGCTCAGAATATAACCGTCCCACTAGCAACATTAAAATTGCCTCTGCTCTTATAACAGAAAGCATCCAATGTACACTCTCTTTTATTTGACTGGCATGTTCATCCCTCAACTCTTTGCATTATTAGCTCTTTTAAATCTATCTGGTTTCAGTTTATATGACATATTCTCAGAGACTTTGCTGACCACTTTATTCAGGTAACATTCTTTGCTATTGATAATTTATTTTTAAACACATCCACATGTCATTATTAAAAATTCACTTTCATTTCTATGATAATTTGATTAATATCTGTCCCCTACCTCTACTCCACACACACTAAAATATAATTAGCATGACTTTCTATTTCAACATTATATTTACAGGTTTAAGCAAACAGCCTAGAATATATCAGGTCTTTAATAAATATTTTTGCAGTAAATACATTACCAATATATTCAGTATACCACAAGAAAAATGTACCATGGTGAAGCCAGGAGGCAAGGGAGAGAGGAGTAGGAGGTCCAGACAGGTGACTTCTGTGAAGTCATCCAGCTGAGCTTCTAGAATGCTGTCCTTTGGGAAGACAAATTTTATTTATCAACACCCATGGATGCTAGACATTGTTCCAGGCCTGCTAGACATTGTTACTTCTAGTTAATTCAAGCAGAGATTTACAACTGAATATTTACAAGAAGACATGATTAAAACTTATCTAATTAATATTGTATTATAACATTTTTTCTCCTCTAATCTTCCCTGATTCTTCTCAGGCACAGTGTCTCTTAGCCAGACAAAAGCTCAAGAATCAGCATTTCTAGCCGAGACCGGTTTGGCTCAGTGGATAGAGCGTCAGCTTGCGGACTGAAGGGTCCCGGGTTCGATTCCGGTTAGGGGCATGTGCTTTGCTTGGGAGCACATCTCCACAGTGGGGTGTGCAGGAGGCAGCTGATTGGTGTCTCTCTCTCATCGATGTTTCTGACTTTCTATCTCTTTCCCTTCCTCTCTGTAAATCAATAAAATATATTTAAAAAAAAGAATCAGCATTTCTAAACCATACATACAGCTAGGACATATGCCCATATGCCTGTGTCTATAAAAAAAGATTTCAACAGCCTAAACGGTCCTGGAACACAGATCAATAGGTTCCCTGGTGAACATTAATTACAGAATCAAGTCTCACCACTTATCCCAATTCAGGAAATAAATACAATTTAGTAACTCATAAAGGAAGGTCTATCTGTGTCACTAAAATGCTCCAATTACAGACTATACTTAAATATATATTTTGTTACCTTTAGTTTCAATAACTTGATTAGATACCTCTTTTAATAAGTAGGAATTATTTATTATAACACATTAAACATTGTCTATTTAATGAGGGAGACAGGAGCCAGATTACAATGTGACTTCTATGCTATGCTAAAGTTTTATATTTTTCCTGAAAGTTATAGACCATCACTGACAGGTTTTAAGCAGTGAAGTGATGAGATCACATTTTAGATTATCTTTTTTTTATAAAGCTCAAGTGGGGAGCCGTGAGAAGGGTGGATTGGAGAAGGAAGTACAGGTAGGTGGGAGAGAAATTTGGAGGTTATTCTTATATTTTTGTTGGAAAAATGATTAATACCTGAAATTATGATAGTAAATACCAGAGGAGAGGGGATAGATTTAAGTGATATTTAAGATATGGGAGTCAATTGAAACTCCATGTAAGGAGGTTGTATGTGATAAATGAGAAAAGATGACAAGTTGAAGGTTCTTTCTGGGCTTCTTGTTTGGGGAAGTAGGTAGATGGCAGGACCTTTTCTCTACACTTGAAGATCACAAGAAGAAGAGCTGCTTGAGGTAGGAAGATCATCTTGGAAATATTGAATCTATGATGACTGTGAAATATAACATACAAAAAAGTTACATGCTATTTGAATTGTATTACAATTCTTCTCTTCTAACATTTCCTCATGGAATTATAGGATTATATTTCCCACAAAATCCAATACAAAGTCAGACACTGAACAGCTGCTCAAATATACCTATTGACTTGACTTTATGTGCATAACACTGCCTCACGCCACCTACAACAGCCATAGTCACCTGGGCAAGGAGAATGGGAAAGATGGGGGTCTCCACCTAGCCAGATAGAACAGGATTGTAGCCTGCAAATTATCCCTGCTGTCAGTTAAATTGCTTAAGCTACTAAACAGATGCCTATAGAGAAGATGTACCTATACCATTTGCAGAGGCCTCTTGGTTGTCATGACTGCAAACTGTGCTGTGGCAGAAACTCCCTCATTTGTTTCCGTATCTGGAACTGTGTTATGGCCAAGATACATCTGTGGTCCTGAAAGAAAAATGAGTGGCGTAGAGATGAAGGAGCTAGCTATTTCTTCACTGCAAATTTAAATAATAGCCAAAGCAGCTCTTTAATGCTGTACCCAATCACAGCACAGCCCAATCAGCTGCCATTTGTTGGAGTAAATGGACTATTTAGGGTGTATTTTTAAAAGGGGCTTGCATCTTCTACCAAGATGATTTTTACTGTACAATAGTGCCATATTATTGCTGTATTTAAAGTACTTTGAGTGTTCAGGGACTGTGACAGCAACTTAGGAAAAACTATTTTTACTTACCACTTTATAACACATCATTCATAAGGATGAATGCCTATTTTGCTATCTGAAGAGACAAATGGATTTATCCATAAGCAGTTAATCTGATGTTTCATACTTTACACACCATCAGAAGCATAAGTTGCCTATTCCAACAGCTATTCCAGAATTATTGACACTGGAGGAACCCTTTCAATAGAAAATAAATGTGCTTTAATGGCTTCACCTTTGAGATCCAAGAAATGGCTTTGGTGACCCAAAACTTTGAAGAATGCAAACACCAGCAAAAGAAAATCAGTGCTGGGAGAAACCAAGATGATGGCATAGGTGAACACCTAAACTGCTGCCTCACACAACAATTTCAAAATTACAGCTAAAATACAGAATGGACATCATTCAGAACCACAGGAAAGCTTGCTGAATGGAAATTCTACAACTGTACTGAATGCCACTTCCGACTGCACTGAATCCCAGTTTCGGGTGATACCCTGGGGACCCAGACTCATACGGGTCCCCAGAGCACACAGAAATGCAGAGGAGCTGCGAAAACCAGAGGTCTTGAGGTGTGCAAGTGTGAGTGCACACAGAGAGGGCTGCAGTGATTACTGAGGAACACTGAGACCCAGGGGCCACATAGGGCAGGATTGATTGGAAGCCAAGGCTATCTGGTCAGCCCTGAGACTCCGGCCAATCCAAGCCAAACATAGAGGCCTTTGCAATTGTGGAAGTCTTGTATCATAAGGTTGACTCCAGCACAGAAGTTCTCCCAGCATAGACACAGCTAATTCTCACAACCAATTGGCTTGGAGGTCAATTTCCCCCCAGTGATACCAAAAACAATCAAGACTTAACTATGACAAGGCTGTACACACAGTCCACAAAGGGGTGCACTAAGAGAGTCCATCTCAGGTAACTGGGGAGGTGGACCTACTGGGCCATATTGGACACCTAGCACACAAAGCTACTCTACCAACTCAGGAAAGCAGCAAAAATGCAGAGATAAAGAAACAGATCACAAGCGAAAGAAATGGAGGAAAACAAACAACTGGATATAGAGTTAAAAACCACAATTATAAGGTTTTTCAAGAATTTCCTAGAAAATATTGATAAATTTAGTGAGACCCAAGAGGAGATGTAAAAGGACCAACTAGAAATTAAACATACACTGACTTAAATAAAAATATTATAAAGAGACCTAATGGCAGACTAGAGGAATGCAAGAATCAAGTCAAAAATTTGAAATACAAAGAAGCAGAAAACACTCAATTGGAAAAGCAAAAAGCAAAAAGAATCCAAAAATGTGAAGATAGTATAAGGAGCCTCTGGGACAACTTCAAGTATACCAACATGAGAATTATGGGGGTGCCATAAGAAGAGAGAGAGCAAGATACTGAAAACCTATTTGAATAAATAATGATTGAAAACTTCCCCCATCTGCTGAAAGAAATAGACTTACAAGTCCAGGAAGCGCACAGAACCCAAAACAAAAGTACTCCAAAAAGGACCACATCAAGACACATCATAATTAAAATACCAATACCAAGAGCTAAAGACAAAGAGAGAATATTAAAACCAGCAAGAGAAAAACAGTTAAAAACCTACAAGGGAGCACCCATACAACTGTCAGCTGATTTCTTCAAAGTGATGAATAGCAAGAACCTACAACCGAGATTACTCTACCCAGAAAAGCTATCATGCAGAACTGAAAGGCAGATAAAGAGTTTCATAGATAAGATAAAACTATAGGATTTCATAAGCACTAAACCAGTATTATATAAAATGCTGAAAGGTTACTCTTTAATAAGAGAAAGAAGAAGAAAAAGTTAAAAATAAAAACTATGAACAACAAATACATCTCTATCAACAAGTGAATCTAAAAATCAAGTAAATAAAAAATCTGATGCACAGAATAAACTGGTGAATATAATAGAATCAGGGGCATAGAAAGGGAGTGGACTGACAATTCTCAGGGGGAAAGGGGTGAGAGGGGTGCAGAGAAAGACTGGACAAAAATTGTACATCTATGGATGAGGACAATGTGGGGAAGTAAGGGCAGAGGGAGGGGTGGGAGCCTGGTGGAGGGTAGCTATGGGGGGGCGGGAAGAGGAACAATTGTAATAATCTGAACATTAAAGGTTTATTAAATTAATTTAAAAAAGAAAGGCAATGCTTATTTTTGAATGGTTGGGCATGTTTTCACTCCCAGGAGCTGAATTTTGTTACCTAGGCAAGATAGAGTCTCATTTATACAATCAAAGGGCTATAGACCAGGCTAAGAGCCTTAAAGGGGTATGAAGAGGCTTAAATCCTAGCGATGGTTCTGATGCTAACTACCTGGGCAACCTTGGACAGATTGTCTTCTCCCTATTGATCTTAGTTTATCCCCCTGAAAAATTATAAGGCTGGAAACTATGGTCTTTATGTTTCTCCTGGAAAGATCATAGATTATATTTTAAATACTGTGCTTGGGCAGGTGCCTTCATCTGTTGACTTGCCTTTTCACTTTCTGTAAGTAGAAAGGGAGGTGGAATAAAAACTCTATCTCTCATCCTTAGTCTACCATATTTCTGACCTCCAAAGGTTGCCTGTCTTATTGGGCACATTTCATTACTATCCATGCTCAGCAAAAATGGTTTGTAGAGCCACATCAACAGTGTTTTTTATGTTACTCTTTCTAAAGAAAGACCAAAAGAGAGGCTATTTATAAATGAAGATGAGATCTCTGGTGATCAGACTTCCTTAAGAGCTATTTTAAAAATCAACTTGTTTCAGGAGCCTTACTCTACAGTACCTTTAGATACTTCAATGAGAAAGTTACTTGATAAGGAGGTTTAGAGGTTTTGTCTTGAATTTAAATAATAGTGCTCAGTTTGGTTTTGACATGTCAAGACATCAATATTTTTAATTCATCCTTTAAAATTCATACATGGTTTCATCTTCCATTTAAGTATATATCAATTTTTAATTTGTTTTTGTATATGGTGTAATAAAGTAGTCCAGTTTCATTTTATTCATGTATCCGTCCAGTTTTCCCAATACCAGTTAATGAAGCTGTCATTTTCATGTTGTGTATTCTTGTCTTCTTTGTCATAAGTCAACTGACCATATAAAACTCCTAGATGAAAGCATAGACAGTAAACTCTTTGACATTGATTTTACCAATATGTTTTTAAATATGTCTACTCAGGAAAGTAAATAAAAGCAAAAATAAACAAATGAGACTACATCAAACTAAAAAGCTTCTGTACAGCAAAAGAAACCATTAGCAAAATGAAAGGCAATACACTAATTTGGAGGAGATAGTTTCAAATGATATATCTGATAAGGGGTTAATATCGAAAATATGTAAAGAACTCATACAACTCAATGTCAAAAATGGGAATAGACATTTCTCCCAAGAATATGTAAAGGTGTCTAACAGACATATGAAAAGATGCTCAACATCACTAATTATTAGGGAAATGCATATCAAAATCACAATGAGATACCACCTCAAACCTGTCAGAATGAATACTATCAAAAGTCAACAAATGTCAAGTACTGGTTAGGATGCAAAGAAAACAAACCCTTGTGCACTGTTGGTGGGCTTGTGAATTGGTGCAACCACAATAAAAAACAGTATGGAGAGTCCTCAAAAAAATTAAAAGGATAGCTATCATACATTCCAGGAATTCAACATATTTGAAGAAAACAAAAACACTAAGGATATGTGCATTTGTATGTTCATTGCAGCATCATAGCTAATAATAGACATACCTGTAAATTGACCATACCTCCCCTATGCCCACAACTAATCATAGTGAGCATGCAAATAAAACCAACAAATATGGCAGTTAATTTGCATGCATAGGCACCCAGTGGCCTGGGTCCTAGGAACTGTCTCGGCACTCAGGTCACTACGAGGTAGGCCCCGCATGGTTTCTGAGCAACCTGGGAAGGGCCTGGGCCAGGGGGCTCCTGGGCAGGAGTAGAGCCAGCTATCAGAGGGAGCTGAGGGTTCCCCTCCCCAGGCCACAAGCTTTTGCCAGGGCCTTTGGGGCTGAGCAGGGGCAGAGACAGCTATTGGAGGGAGCTGGGAGGGGGCCTTCCCAGGCCCCAAGGCTTTAGGCCTTGGAAAGGGTGGAGTCAGTGATCAGAGGGAGCTGGGGGCACTGAGTAGGGGTGGAGCTGGCAATTAGAGGGAGCCAGTAATCAGTAGGATCTGTGGGGCCCCTGACCAGGGCCCAAGGCTTTAGGCCTTTGCAGGAGCAAAGCTAGCAATCAGAAGCAATCAGTGATTGGCGATTCATGTGAACTACAGAGGAAATACCTTTTCTGACCGATCATTGGCTAAGCTCCCTGTATGCAACTGGTAATAGTCTTAGTAACTTGGGTATAAGAATCCAAGAAAGTAATCTAAGGTTTTTCCACCACACTCCTGGAGAAAAAACGAAGGTCTGCTGGAGGGCTAAGAAATGTCATATCCTACCCTAGCTAGTTTGGATTAGTGGTTAATGCCTAGGCCTGCCAACTGCAGGGTCTGGGTTTGATTCTGATCAAGGGCATGTACCTAGGTTTCAGGTTCCTCTCTGGCTGGGGCCCAGGTCAGGGCTCATTTTGATGTTTCTCTCTGTCTTTCCCTTTCTCTTCCACATTTTCTAAAAATCAATGGAAATATATCCTCAGGTGAAGATAAAAAAATTAATAAAGAAAGAAATGACATATCCTATGAAAGACACATCTTGAAAATGCCTAATGAAAGTTGTCATTTTTTTCATGGTGAAGGGACTGGAGTCCATGTTGATGAAACCACCTTGGAGGTTGCAGTAACTGGCAGTGGCTGCAGCAGCAGGTGATGGGGCTGGTGCCTTCCCCTGATCAGCCCGTTGCCTCCCACAAAGGGAGGCCAGACTGTGGCTTAGGCCCACTCCCTCCAGCGAGTGGGCCTAAGCCATCAGTAGGACATCCCCCGAGGGCTTAGTATGTGAGAGGGGGCAGGCTGGGCTGAGGGATGCCGCCAGTGCACAAATTCTGTGCACTTGGCCCCTAGTCCTATATAATAAAAGCCTAATATGCTAAGTGTCTGGTAGTCTGGTCATCCATTTGACCAATCAAAGTGTAATATGCTAATGACATGCTCAGGCCACTCAACTGCTTGCTATGATGTTCACTGACCTCCAGGGGGAAGACAGTTGACTGTCAACCAGTCCCTACGATGTGCACTGGCTACCAGGAGGCAGATACTTCAACCTGTATGTTAGCTTACTGCTGGGGTCCAGCAGATCGGGACTGAGTGAGATGGTCAGACATGCCCTGGAGTCCTTCCACAGTCCCTCCCTAGCTGTCCAACCTCCTATGTATTCCCTGGCCCCCACTGTGCACCAGTGGGGTCCCTCGGCCTGGCCTGCACCTTGCAATCCAGGACCCCTCGGGGATGTTGGAGAGCTGGTTTTGTTG
This sequence comes from Lasiurus cinereus, assembly GCA_011751065.1. Taxonomy (NCBI): domain Eukaryota; kingdom Metazoa; phylum Chordata; class Mammalia; order Chiroptera; family Vespertilionidae; genus Lasiurus; species Lasiurus cinereus. The sequence goes on along the minus strand of JAAGEH010000015.1, from coordinate 28,748,413 downwards.
TGATCCCACAGGTATAAAAGGCTAATATGCAAATAGACCAACCTGTAAACAACAGGTCACTATAACATACACTGACCACCAGGAAGCAGATGCTCAATGCAGAAGCTGGTCCCCAGTGGTCAGTGTGCTCCCACAGGGGAGCACCACTCAGCCAGAAGCTGGGCTCATGGCTGGCAAGCACAACAGTGGTGGCAGGAGCCTCTTCTGCCTCCAAGGTAGCACTAAGGATGTCTGACTGATAGCTCCTGGACTGCAAGAGGGTGCAGGCCAGGCTGAGGGATCCCTGCACCCACCCAAGTGCACAAATTTCATGCACAGAGCCTCTAATTATATATAATAGACAAGATATAGGAGCAACATAGCTGAGCATTGATAGATAAATAGATAAAGAATATAGAGTATTACTCAGCAATAGAAATAATGAAATCATGCCATTTTTGATGTAATGTACCTAGGGGGTATTATCCTAAGTGAAATATGTCAGACAGAGAAAAAAAATACCTTAAAATTTAAGTTATGTGTGCAATCTAAAAAACAAAATAAACAAACAAATTAAAAAACAGATTCATAGAGACAGAAAACAAACTGATAGTTAGCAAAAGGTAGTGGGAATGGGGATGGGACTGTGTGAAAAGGGTGAAGGCAAATAAGATGTACAAACGTCCAGTAATAAAATAAATAAATCACAGGGATGTAATGTACTGCTCAGGGAATCCTATCTAATAAAACAATAATAAGCAAATTGATTGTCACTCCAACACACAAGATGGCCATCCCCATGTGGTCAAAGATGGCTGCCTTCATGTGGACACAAGATGGCTGCCACAAGATGGCCAGCAGAAGAGGGCAGTTGTGAGCAATCAGGCCAGCAGAAGGGGTAGTTGGGGAAGACCAGCACTCCATAGAAGGACAGTTGGGAGGGACCAGACCAACAAGACCAGGCTGGCAGAGGAGGGCAGTTGGGGGAGACCAGGCCTGCAAGGGAGGGCAGTTGAGAGTAACAAGGCTTGCAAGGAAGGGCAGTTGGGGGCAATCAGGCCTCCAGGGGAGAGCAGTTAGGGACAACTGGGCAGGCCAGGGTGGGCTGTTAGAGGTGACGAGGCCTGCAGGGGAGGGAAGTTGGGGGTGACCAGGCCAGCAGGGGAGCAGTTAGGCATTGATCAAGATGGCAGGGGAGTGGTTAGGAGGTGATCAGGCTGGCAGGCAGAAGCGGTTATGGGCAATCAGATAGGCAGGCAGGTGAACTATTGGAAGCCAGCAGTCCTGGATTGTGAGAGGAATTTCTGACTGCCCGATCTAGTGGGATCAGGCCTAAACAGGCAGCCAGACATCCCTTGAGGAATCCAAGATTGGAGGGGGTGCAGGTTGGGCTGAGGGACAAACACGCGCCCCCCCCCCCCATGCATGAATTTCCTGTACTGGGCCTCTAGTATAGTCTATAATATTGTAACTTTGCACAGTGATAGATGGTATTATAGTGATCACATCATAAGGTATGTAACTATCGAATCATTATGTTGTATACCTGAAATTAACAATATTCTATAGCAGTTATCTATCTATATAAAAGGCTAATATTCTAAGTGTCTGACAGTCTGACTGGTTGCTATGATGTGCACTAACCACCAGAGGATAGATACTCAATGCAGGAGCTGCCATTTACAGAGAAATGGCACCATGGTCCTGGTGCAAACAAAGCAACACTTGGCTTCTCCCAAGTGGGACACAGGTCCTGCCACCACCCTGAAGCGACAGCCCACCAAATCACAGCCAATGCTGCCAAGACCCCATGGCACAAAATGCAGTTCACAGCCCAATGCAGCATGGAAACGGTGGCTCTGGGTGGTGGGTAATGATGTCACGTAGCAAAGCCCAGGTTCCTTCCCCTAGAAACTAGCCTCCTTGCAGTTTCTTCAGCCCAAGAACACAACTTGCTTTACAGCCTAATGCAAACATTTTATACTTTAACCCAATGTCTGTGAAGCATTTTTCCCAGGTCTCATCTCCTTTGAGCCTCACAGAAGTCCTGGAGTAGGTAGATAGCAGACTTGGTGGAATCCTATTTTCTTTTCATTAGTCTGAAAATGGAGATTTAGAAAGCTTAGAAACTTGACCTGACTGAAAAGATGTAAGAAATAGTGGACCTTGAAAATGACTTCAGGTTTTATCATTGCACAGAATATAGTCAAACACTGCTGCAGTTAAATATTTTACCCTTTGTTCTCCCTGTGTGATCTACAATAATAATCTGCTTTGTGTTGACATTTACAGCTGTGTTGCTGACAATTACCAGAAAGAGAAGTTGAGGTGCTTCACTGGGCTGGAAAAAGTTTAGCTAAATCAGAAAGCAGATCTAATTAAGCAAGTTTATTCTATATCTATAAAAGGCTAAGTTGATTTGCACATGCGTGATACACATAAAGATCTTGCTGACATGAATCACAGTCATGTGTTTTGATCTATCATTGTTGATCATGAATTTGGTTGACACTTCTATTTAGAGAAAGGGCTAATAGCGATATTAAAATGTTTCTTCTAATTAATTTCCTTTTGATGTGCAGTCCATGTCCTGGGCCACTAGTACTTTAATAAAAATACTTAAAATATTTATACATTGCTTTTGTACATTTATTTAGGAATCGCTCTCTGACCATATGCGTTCAATTATTTGGTTATGGAATGCCAAAATATTTATTAACATTAAATTTTGAGAAGTTTTTATTAAGTCAATAATCCTTAGACATTTCAGAAGTCTCAGTTACTGAAGCTGTTTTAAGAGAAAATTCTACATTGTTTCTCCTCTATTTTAGTTACCTAAACCCAAGAACAGCCCAGAATGTTCTAATTGCTTAGCTTTAGGAGCTGCGATGGCAGTTAATCAGTGTTATGTTACAGAAATTGAAGTGTTATGTTTTTGGAAAGCCAAATTCAAGTTCTTTTCATAGTATACTGTTTTTGCATTATGTTTCCTTCATATTATTTTAGATAAAAATTTGGTTTAAATAATATCACCTGTTTTGGACTACAGCTTGGATTTTGAATGCCATAATGCTGAAATTTGGATTAATTTTCTCATTCAGTGTTAACTCATTTCCTGCTTCTTTAGGGAGCATTTTAAAATATTTTCATTTAGTTTTCTATTGAAGAAGGTGAGGAAATGGGATAAAGAGAGAACTTAAAGAGAGTTCCTAAATACTGAAAAGGGGAGAAAAGGAAAAGACTTAAACTTCAATGGAAATGCTCTAAAAATAAGAGATAAAGCATTGCAATTTTATTCTGGTCTGTGGAAAATGGACCAAAACATAAAGTGATATTATTTGAGTCTAGCTACAAAGAAAGATTATCAGAGTTACTGCTTACAGATGTACATCTATTAGTAAGAAATTGACCAGCTACATTCAGATAAAAACTTGTAGTTCTACTGAGGAAGAGACCTCAGATATATGCTAATCATTTGTCTGAACCCTTGAAATAATTCCCAGAGCAGCTCTTCAGTGTTTGTACATGTTGCATATAACCGGTACTTTGAAGCGAACTTCAAATTCTTTCCAACACATAATTACAGGAAGCAGCCAACTGCTTAAGTTCAGTGACTTTCCCACAAACTGATGTTTTGTTTTGTTTTTTAATATACACATCTGTTATAGAAAATATACTATTAAGGAGACCATAGACACAAACTTCATTTACAAAATACTTCTTAGTTTAGGTCTCTTGGAATTAGGAGCATGGTGAAGAAACGCATGGGTCCTAATGTCTACAATCTAGAAAGCAACCTGGATAGAAAAGGCATCAGGCTAGAAAAAAATAAAAAAATATATATTTTCTCTTTCCTTTCCACGATATTTTGGGATCACATTACATTGGACTCCCTATTGATGAGAGAGATCTAAGTGGATATTAATTACCTTGTGAAGCTGAGGGCACAGTATTCTTTACCTATCAGCTTATTCTAATATTCTTTTCACCATTTCTGAAGAACTTATATGTTGTTCCGTGCCTTGAATGCAATTAGTTAGTTAATCTTTTGTAAACTTTTATGTAGCAAAGGAGTTATTCTTAGAAGAAATCTTAGGCTTTTATATAATGGCTTATATTAAAATAAATCTGAATCCACAAGTTCTTTCTTTTGGCAGCTTGAATGTTGGGCATTTCCTTAAAATGAAACCTATCATTACTGGCTACCAGAAAGTATCAGCATATAGTTTCTGATGTCAAACATGAAGGCAAGATAAAAGGTGGTTACCTTGGAAAGAGGAACAGTGGAAGTTGTAAAAATGGTAAAGAATATCAATATGTAAGTCTTAGTAAACAATTAGAGGAGGTGATGACCTACAAAGTGTTTTCTTCTTCCCATCCAAGGGCATCTCATACCCTTTCTTGATATGTTCCATAGGAAGACAATATCTTCATATTGCACATGGCAGGTCTCATGGGGTCACTGCCTCAAACTCTCACATTTCCCCCTTCCTTTCTTCTCCCTAATAACCATAACACTACCCATAATAAACATTTCCCTTTCCAAATAAAAATTTATTTTTACCTAGGATCTTGTTTCAGGTACAAAAAGGAAAAGAAACTGATATCACTAAATAATATGAAGTTCCCAAATTTGCAATGTAATTTGTGCATTTATAAATCTATAAAGATGACATTTCAAATATTGATGTGTTGATTGAGGATTTGAGAGGTTTAGAGGAAAGATTTACTGCCACTCTCCATATTCAGTTCTTATTCTGCTTATATGTGATAACAGCTTTGTTGCAGGTCAAATGGTTCCTGAAAATGACAAGTCCATGATAAATTCTATTTGCCAAGCTGAATTATGGTGTGTGGACTGGATTACATGTTGGGACTAAGCCTTTGATTGATTTTCCACTACTTATAGTATTTCTCAATGTCTCTTTTCCATAGAATTTATAAAATGGAGGGATCCCAGATGCTTTACTTTTCCTCTTATTCAATTTTCCATTTTGATTCCTAGACACCAATAAAAGGATCTAGGATGTAAGCTTCAAAAAAAAAAAAAGAAAAGATAAAAATAAAAAGGAATAACATAGCTGTAGTTTCTATGAAAACCAAATCCATTTATATTTGTATTATCCATATAACTTTAAAAAGTCAATTTCTGCCCTGGCTGGGTAAGTCAGTTGGTTAAAACATTGTCCTGATACACCAAGTTTGTAGATTTGATCCCTGGTCAGGTTGCATGCAAGAATCAACCAATGAATGCATAAATAAATAGAACACTAAATCCCTCTCTCTCTCTCTCTCTCTCTCTCTCTCTCTCTCTCTCTCTCTCTGTCTGTCTCTCTCTCTCCCAAATTAATAAATTAAAAAAGTCAATTCCTTTGTGACTTTAAATACTACCATATTAATGTCTGTGTAGGTAATAAGGATATGTCATCTGTTTAGTTGTTAGTATTAAGCATAAATGCTTCTTTCTATTTTGTGTCTGCCATTCAAAAAAGTTATAACAAGATGGAATGAAAATAGATGGATTGAATTATTAATACAAAAAGGAAAGTTCACAATTATGAACTTGCTTTTATGTCATCATTTTCCAAGTTTCTGAAGTATATCAACAATAATTTTCTTTACAAATGCACTTTTCAACCCTTTTTCATCATATATATGTAACTGTTTCTTCTTATCTTGACCCAAACCATGCAAACAGTTCCCATTTTTGGAACTGTTTTTGTCTAAACAGAGTTGATAGCCTGGATATGGTGTGGCTTAAGAATAATTTCTCTATAGAGAGTACTGGTGCTTGTCCATCTAGAAAGGGACATTTTAACATAGGCTTTTATAGTCAGAGTAGGAAGATAATGCTTTTAACTCTTCTTTTGTCTCTAAAAAGAGGACATATGTAATGCTTTCAACAATGAAGATTTTTTTTAAACACAAAACAAAAATTTAAAATAAAATAAATTCTGAAAAAAGAATGTAAATGGATCACTTTTCAATCAGCAATCTTATCTAATAATAGAGAAACATGGAAATTGACCGTACCTCTGCTATGCCCACAGCCAATCAGAGTGAGTATGCAAATTAACTGCACAAAGATGGCGGTTAACTTGCATACATGCCTGGGTCCTAAGCACCCAGGTCACTCCCATATGGCCATTGGCGGCGTAGGTTGGGGGGGGGTCCCCCCATCCCAAGCCTAAAGCCCGGGCAGAGGCTTTAGGCTTGGGGAGCGGCTGAGCCTGCAATCAGAGGGACAGGGGGGAACCCCTTCCCAAGCCTAAAGCCTTGGGCTGAGTCTTTAGGCTTTGTAAGGGGCAGAGCCTGGGCTCAAAGGGAAGGGGAAAAAATCAATGGAAACATATCCTCAGGTAAGGATAAAAAGAGAAATAATGAAAGATATGTCATATCTTATTAAATATCCAGCTTGAAAATGCCTAAAGAAAGCTGTCATTTTTTCATGGTGAAGGGACTGGACTCCATGTTGATGAAAATACCTTGGTGGCTGCAGTGATTGGCAGTGGCTGCAACAGAGGGGGTGATGGGGCTGGCATCTTCCCCTGATTAGTTGCATCGCTTTCCACAAAGGGAGGCCAGACTGTAGCGTAGGCCAGCTCCCAATGGGGTGCAGGCCTACGCCATCAGTTAGACATCCCCTAAGGGTTCCCATTATGTGAGAGGGGGCAGGTTCGGCTGAGGGACCCCATCCCAGGGCACACATTTCGTGCACCAGGACCCTAGTATAGAATAACAGCCTTCTAGCCATAATTAAAAAAAATCAATATGACCTCCAAATCATGTGCCATCCAGTTGAGAGAAATAATTTTCAGGGAAGTTACAAAGAGATGTTTTTAGTCCCTCCTCTTCTTTAGATACTTATAGTAGTCATTTCTTATTTGCTCCCTTGTTTGCATTCCCCTTCCTAACAGGACTTGAATTTCTCAGTCACTTCAATAGAAGATACATAAAACAATGTCCTCCCACACACACTAAATATGAACAAAGAAGCTTATAAACCTAGGAGCTATAGGGAGCCATCTTTAGATTTGGAAAGAGTCAGTTTTAGAAGGCAGTTAACATAATGGAAAGAAAAATAGAAAGTAGAATTTAAAAGGGATTTTCATCATTGAGTTGCTAAATCAACCTTTGTTTAAAGCACTAGCTACTGCTGAAACCGGTTTGGCTCAATGGATAGAGCCTCAGGCTGCAGATCGAAGGGTCCCAGGTTCGATTCTGGTCAAGGGCATGTATCTTGGTTGCGGGCACATCCCCAGTAAGGGGCATGCAGGAGGCAGCTGATTGATGTGTCTCTCTCATCGATGTTTCTAACTCTCTATCCCTCTTCCTTCCTCTCTGTGAAAAATCAATAAAATATATTTTAAAAAAATAAAGCACTAGCTACCTTTAGATTTATATATGCCAATAATTGTGTCTTTGTTTTTTAAGCCAGTGTAATTATTACCTTTTTCTGACTGACTTCACTTAACATAATATTCTCAAGGTCCATCCATGTTGTAGCAGTGTTTTGTCTTTTCTAATGACTGAGTAGTATCTCATTGTATATATGTACTACCAATGTCACCCCAGTAAATTTATTAAAACTAAATAAGAAATAAGATAGCATGGAATATTTAAAATCATGAAAAAGTGAGAACTGTGTGTGGCTTTGGAAATGTAAAGGAATCCAGAAAAAAATTAAAGAGGATCCATTAAACTTTATTACATACAATATTTCTCCCTTAAGTGGCAAAATGTTAATTACAATAATTATTTTATATAAATTAATTAAATCACCCCACTTGGTTCTATAGAGAATAATATTTACCTAGTTATTTAGTAATTATGTTTTGTTTTGTTTTGTTTTCAATTTTAGCATCTATGCAAATATAAAACATACAGCATTTAATTATAGTTGTACAATACAATGTAAAAACATTACATGCAGTTTCAGGTGTACAACTCAACAATAACAAAAAAACCTAGATATTAAATGAAGCATAAAAATATATCTTGGCCAAAGTAAAAAAAAACATATATATATATATATATATATATACATACATATATATATTAAAAAAAATCAAGAAAGAACCTCAATGATTAGGTAAGCAATAGAATGTGATTCAGGGATGACATAAAAGTTGGAACTATCACAAGTTACTTTTAAAAACGTATGATTAATAGATGAAGCAGAAATTAAGGCATATAAGTCAAAACTGAGGAGTTCATTACTGGTAGACTTGCCCTAAAAAAATACTAAATGGATACCTCCAGACTTATAGGAAAGGACAGAAGACAGTAACACAAAGAGATTTAAAAAAAGAACAATGGTAACAGTAGCTATATAGTTAAATATAAAAGCCAGTAATATTACATATTTGGTTAGATGAAGAACTCCACTTAAAGGGCAGAGTTTGACAGAATGGATGAAATGCATGAACTGTATGGATGCTGTCTACAGAACACTCACTCCAGACTCACAGACACATACACAAGTAGATTGAAAGTGAAAAGAGCGGGAAAATATAGCATGAAAACAGTAATCAAAAGAGAAATGAAATTGTTTTACTTATGTCAGAAAAACAGATTGAAGTCAAACCACTTCTGATAGACAAAAAAAGTGCATTATACATTGATAAAAGGTTCAATTCACCAAGAAAATATGGCGATTAAGAACATATATACACCAAAGAACAAGGTATAAAAATGGCACCAAAAATACTATCAGACTTGAAGAGAGATATATAGTTCTAAAATGATAATTGGAAAATGTAATATCCCAGTTTCAATAGCTGATAGTAAAAGTACACAGAAATCAATTAGGTTATAAAGAATTTGAAAAACACTACAAGCCAATTAGACCAAACACATACAGCACATTCCACCCAACAACAGTAGAATACATATCTTCTCAAGTGTATATGGAACATTTTTCAGGATGTTTCATTTATACTTGCTAGAACACAAAACAAGTCTTAATAGACTTAAAAAGATTAAAATAATACAGTGTCTTATCTGACCACAAGGGAATGAAAATAAAATTGATAGCAGATAGAAAACTGGATATTCACAAATACACTGAGTGGTCAGATTATTATGATCTCTGAATGCATAATAATCTGGCTACTCAGTATATATGGAAGTTAAAGAACACACTCTTTAACAATAAGTGGGTAAAGGATAAATTGCAAGTAAAATTAGAAAATACTTGGAGAATTTACAAGTAAAAGTAGTATTCTCTAAAAACAAAAACAATGGAATGCAGAAAAAATCAATACTCAGAGGGAGATTTATAGCTTTAAATCTTTACATTAAAAAAGAAAAAAAGACTCCAAATTAATATCCTAACTTTATTTCATAAGAGCAAAATAAACCCAAAGCTAGCATTGGAATGAAAAATAAAGATTAGAATGGAGACAAATGATATTGAGAATAGAAAAACAACAACAATAAAAACAATCAACAAAACCAAAAGTTGATTCTTTAAGCAGAAAAATACAATTGACATACATTTTCCTAGACTAACAATGAAAAACAAAATATGGGAATAAGTTAAAAAATAAAAGTGAGAATACTATTATTGACCTTACAGAAATGAAAAACAAATTAAAATCCTGTATAATAAAAACTTAGGTGGCATCATGCCCTCACATGACATCATCGCAAGATGGCTGCCATGACATCATCACAAGATGGCCATCACAAGACAGCCACCCTGACATCATCACAAGGTGGCTACCACAAGATGGCCACCACAAGAGGTCCGGCAGGGGAGGGCAGTTGGGGGTGACCAGGCCAGCAGGGGAGGGCATTTAGGGGTGATTGGGCTGACAGGGGAGCATTTAGGCATCTATAAGCCCATCAGGGAACAGTTAGGGGGTAATCAGGCTGGCAGGCAGAAGTGGTTAGGGCCAATCAGGCAGGGAGGCAAGCAGGCAAATGGTTAGGAACCAGCAGTCCTAGATTGTGAGAGGGATGTAGAACTGTTGGTTTAGGCCTGATTCCACAGTCGGTTTTTCCTGAGGGGTCCAACATTGGAGAGGGTGCAGGCAGGGCTGAGGGACACCCCTTTCATGCATGAATTTCATGCACCAGGCCTCTAGTAAAGTATAAGAACAATTGTATCTCAAAATGCAGATAATGTAGATGAAATGGAAAAATTCTTAGAACACTCACATTATCTAAATTAATTCTAGAATGGTCCTTGACCAGATGGCCTCACTAGTGAATTATATCAAACATTTAAAAGAAGAATTAACACTAATTCTACTCGGAGTCTTCAAAAACTGGAAGGGGAACATACTTTCTAATTCATTCTATGAGTCTACTATTAACCTGATATCAATGTCAGATAAAGATAGTACAAGAAAATTATAGACCGATATAATTTAAATGCAAAACTCCTCCTCAATACTAGCAAAGCAAACCATGATGAAGTGGTATTTATTCCAGAAAAGTTAAGGGTGTTTCAACATAAGGAAATTAATTAATATAATATACCAAATAACAGACTGAAGGAAAACATTATCGTACCTGATAAAGCAAAGGAATTTGACAAAATCCAACATTGTTTTATAGTAAAAGCATTTGGAAAAGCAGAACTTTCTCTAATATGATAAATTACATTTATGGAAAAACCACAGCAACATATTCAGTGGTGAAAGACTAAAAGCTTTCTCCCTAAGATCAGGAACAAGATATGAATGCCCACTTTTACTGCTACTATATATCATTGTACTGGAAGTTTTAAGCAGAGCAACTAAAAAAGAAAAAAAAATTAATAAAAGGCTTCCAAAGTGGAAAGAAGTAAAACTACATTTCCAGATGACATTATCTGTAATATGGAAAACCCCAAATAATGCTCAAAAAAATTAGAGGTAATAAATTAATTGCACAAAATTGCAGGTTCCAAAATAAACAACCCAAAAATCAGTTTTGTGTTTATACACTGCCTATGAAAAATCTGGGAATCAAAAAATTAATTTAATTTATAAAATAATAAACAATAAAATGCCTAGGAACTAATGTAAGCAAGGATATGAAAGACATATGCACTGAAACTACAAAATATGATAAAAAGAAATTAAAGACACGGTTTTACATACAAAGATGTTTATCACAATGCTTTTTAAATATGCAAATATTGTTCTAACTTTTAAATAACAGATTTAAGGAATGTTGAAAGGTATAGAATAACAATTAAATATTATGCACACAAATATTCCATGTAGAAACAACCAAAAATTTTAATGTATTATTTTTTTATTTCTATAAATGTTTTCTTTTTACAAAACTAATTATATCCTATCTAATAAAGAGGAAATATACTAATGGAGACAAATGATATTGAGAATAGAAAAACAACAAGTTCCCATAAGGAGCTTAAGGAGCAATCAGCAGGGATCTGAGGCCATGCCAACCACCCCTGCAGGGCTTGATGGGGGACCTCAAGGTGTGCTTCCTGTCCTGGTGCTGGGCTAGTGGACCTCAGGCCACACCCCCCACCAGGTGGGTCTTAATAGGGGACCTCAGGCCACACCCCATGCCCCAGCACCAGGCCAGAGGACCTGAGGCTGTGCACCCCCACCTGGAGGAGCTTGACAGGGGACCTCAGGCCATGCCCCCTACCTGGCGGGGCTTGATGAAGGACTTCAATGCACCCCCTTTGACCTGGGCTGGGGGAGCTAAGGCCACGCCTACCGACTTGGTGCCAGGCCAGTGGACCTAAGGCTATGCCTGGCAGGGCTTGACAAGGGTGGGACTGACCAAGTCTGGATCTAGCCCAATGGGGTGTGGGCCTTGCCAGGTCTAGGTCTCACCCGATTTTGAGGTGCACATGGGGGGAGGTGCTTGACTATGGTGAGCCCCAGACTCTGACAGGAGGAAGGTTTTCATATACATTTTACTAATTTTCTTTCATCTCTGACACTGCTATTATAGAGAAAGGGAAAATAGCAATATTAAATTATTTCCTCTAATTAATCTCCTTTTAATGTGCACAAATTTCATGCACTGGGTCACTAGTATATAATAGAGAAATATGCTAATTAGGCTATCTGGGAGGCCAACTAAGGTTTGCTGTGATGGGTAACTGACGTGCATCATGTAAATCAATGCTTAAAAACACACACACACACACAAAACGCCCTGGGTAGTTCCTAACTAATATGTAAACCTAATAACTGAAAAACATATCTTTTCCATTACAGTGATGGGAATTTATCTTCTAAGATAAATTTCTGTTACTCACATGGTTCTTTATGTTTCTCTTCTGAACAAATCCCGGACCGGATAAGGGTCACCATGGATCAGGAGGAGGTTATGCAGGCAGCATTGGGATCAGGGTAGAACTGGGGCCTGACTTCCTTAGTGGTCCTGCAGGGTCAATCTCAAGAGGACAGGCCAGGCACCAATGGTCCAGGACTGCTGGCACAATCCCAACAGGGCTGCAGGCCTCCTGGAACTCAGCCTCAGGCACTGAGGCTGCTTCCCATTCCTTGGATTGGCTTCCTTAGTAGTCCTGCAGGTTGAATCTGAAGAGGACAGAACAGGCACCAATGGACCAGCGCTGCCAGCACTTGAATGTGAGGAGACAGAAGGAAAAAAGACATTCCAGGTCTGTCCAAGGCGGATTTGCACTGGGGTGGTCCAGAGCTGCATGGCATTGACAACCATAACAGTCTCCGCATCAGCAGCAGGGCTGAGGCTGGAAGTGTGAGGAGTGAGGATCATGCATGCCCGAGACTTTGGCCGCTAATGGTCAGCTAATTTCATTTCTGAGGTGAGCCAGATCAGGGAAGCCGGTGGGACCTTTGCAAAAAAAGCGAAGGCTGAAGAAAAAGGTTACTTCCGAGAGAAGACTAAAGAACAGTCGGAAGCCTTGAAAAAACAACATGAATAAGAGATCACTCATCATAAAAAGGAGATTGGGCATCTGCAGAAAGAAATTGAGCGGCACAAGCATAACATCAAGAAACTTAAAGATCATGATACTGTGGCGGTGTCAGGCTGAGGGACAGCCATATTTGCTGGTGTATCCTGAGCTGTCAGCAACAAAAAGTGCATGGGAGCTCAGCGGGGGCACGCCCTGGGGTGGGGAGGGGATGTCTTACAAACCTAACTTGACTGTGCACATGCCCACAGCCTCCGTCAACGCAGTTGGGAGCGTCCACCTGCCTTCCACTAGTATGGTGACTTCCTCCCAGTACCGCCAGCTGCTGAGTAACTACACATAGTGAACAGGGAACAGCCAAGTGCCCCAGAGAAAATATGCGGAGCTGCTGGCCATCATAGAAGAGCTGAGGAAGGAGATCCGACCCACGCACGCTGGTAGCACTGAAACCAGGCATTATCCATGTGAGACGGCTGGTTTGGGAGTGCTTAACTGAAATGGACCAGATCGCCTCCGAGTTAGTGCGAAAGGCTTTCCATCTTCTTCCAAGAAGTGACAGCTCATGCCACCCACTCCCCTCCCCGCCCTCTTTAGATGAAACTTGGTTTCCAAACAGCTTGGTTTCTCCTCCCCACACCCTTTTCGTGGTTCGTCAGGCTCCAAACCTCCCATCACTGTAATGGAAAACATATGTTTTTTAGTTATTAGGTTTACATATTAGTTAGGAACTACCCATTGCGTTTTGTGTGTGTGTGTGTGTGTGTGTGTGTGTGTGTGTGTGTGTGTGTGTGT
>JAAGEH010000015.1:28636956-28734752 GCA_011751065.1 Lasiurus cinereus | reverse complement strand
TGTGTGTGTGTGTGTGTGTGTGTGTGTGTGTGTGTGTGTGTGTGTGTTTTAAGCATTGATTTACATGATGCACGTCAGTTACCCAGCACAGCAAATCTTAGTTGGCCTCCCAGATACCCGTGTTTCTCTTCTAAGATAAATTTCTGTTACTCACATGGTTCTTTATGTTTCTCTTCCGAGCAAATCCAACTCTGAGAGTTTGATTTAGCAAGTTCCGAGGCAGCACTTTAGTAGCCAGTGCAGGTTAGCCACACAGTACAAATTCTGCTCAATGTAACATTTTTTTTCTTTTGCTTAAGCATTTTCATAACTATTAATACTTTGAAGTTGATCTTTAAAATGCACAATTATAAATACAGAAGAAAGAGAAACTTATCGAACTTAGCCTGACAAGGACCCCTCAACTTTCCTCTAAGGATGTACGCAGAGTTCATTTCCACCTTTCCCATCAGTGAATTCAAACATCTGGAAGAAAGTGACTAATAGTGTTTGCATCTTTGTATGTATTTATTACTTAATGTAATAAAGCTTATTTTCATTAACAAAAAAAGTGAAAGATCATGATGATAATTAAATGCACACAGTTCTCCATAGAATGTCTACATATTGTCCACTTCTATAAAGACATAGTTCTGGTAACTAATATCTATCTATGCTGCCAACAGATTATAATAAATAGTGATCAGTGGGAAAAAAAAAACAAGTGGGGTGATGTTGAAATTACCCAAATGTACCACCAACCTCTTCACCTGCGAAGATGCCTAGGTCCCTTTACATCTGGGCTGGGCCCAGTGCTGCCCAGTGGCCTGGACACCAGGCCTGACTGCCTCTCTGGTTTGGCCCAAACATATGAAGTTTGTATGTTTTCAACTTAAGAAATTGGAGCGTTCACATAAAATCAGGATGCCCTATTTCTCTTTCCAAAGTGGCCAATTGGGCCACCAACCAAGGGTGGTCAGTGTCACTTAAACCCTAAGAAAAATCCCCAGCTTGGGGGTGAGGAGGAAGCTATCTGTGCATACAGCTCAATTGTGTACACTCCCACTGACTGTGGCACAGCCCAACAGTGTGGCTGCTCAACAGTAAGGCAGAACAGTCATGAAATAGTGCAGCTGTTAAATGAGGCCTCTCTCCAGCTTTCAGGGGGCTCCACCTGCTCCAACCCAGTGTACCCCACTCTTCCCTGATCTTCCCAGTGCACCCCACTCTGCCCCAGTGAGACAGCTTCAGTGTTTCAGCTCCAGCAGACAGAACACATTCCAGTGGAAAGGGAAAGTGTAGCCCTGGCTTGTGTTGCTCAGTAGATAGAGCATCCACCTGAGGACTGAAGGACTTGGACTTTAATTCCCAGTTAGAGCACATGCCTGGGTTGTGGCTTGATCCACACTGTGGGGTATGGTGGAGGCAGCCCATCAATAATTCTCTCTCATCATTGATGTTTCTATGTCCCTTCGTCTCTGAAATCAATTTATACGAACCAAAGGGTAATATGCTAATTAGACTGAACAACTTCCAGACAGCTTTCTGGACGTCCTGTTGGACAAAGCCACGGTGGCAGGACAGAGGCAGAAGTGGTTAGGGGTGATCAGGCCGGCAGGGGAGAGCATTTAGGGAGATCAGGCCAGCAGGTAGGTGAGCGGTTAGGAGCCAGCAGTCCCAGATTGCAAGAGGGATGTTCCCCAAGGTGTCCCTGTTTGGAAAGGGTGAAAGTTAGATTGAGAGAACCCCCCTCCCCATGCACAAATTTCATGCAATGGGCCACTAGTACATATACAATATCTTAAATTTTGCTTTTTACAAATAACATTATTAGCATCTCCTCATTGCATTACATAGACAAACATTAAAACTATGTTTTGAAGACTTTTACTGCTTTCTATAACTTTATTACACATGCTGTTAGTGTTAGGCAATTTATTAGGCAGTGAATAACTTATACATGCATACATGTCTAAATCTCTGATTATTATCTTAAGATATATTTTAAAGGAGAAATAATATCTAATAAAATAGTAATATGCAAATTAATCATCACTCCACTACACCCACAAGCCACGCCCACCAGCCAATCAGGAGCGAGTATGCAAATTAAGCCAGCCAAGATGGCTGCATCCACAGAGCAAACAGGAGGCTTGGGTTTTTCTGGTAATGGAGGAAGCCAAGCTTATCGCCTGCCCTGGTAGGCCCAGGCCTCCACTCAAGGCTTCAATTATAGAAGATAAATAAATCCCCCCAAAATGGCAGCAGTCACCAAGCTGGAGAGAGTAGGAGGCTTGGGTTGCCCCCTATGATGAAGGAAGCCAAGCTCCTGCAGCCCTGGCCAGCCTTGGCCTCCACTTCAGGCTAAAAAGTTTCAGTTATAGAAGATAAATAAATCCACACAAAAATGGCTCAGCCATGTAGCAAGCAGAAAGCTTGGGTCTACTCCAGGCTACAAAGTTTCAATTATAGAAGATAAAAAAATCCCAGATACCAGGGCCACCACTTGGGTTGCCAGGGGGCATAGCTGGCCTGAAAACCACAATAGACTCCTCTCCCAGGCCGCTCCATACCCCAAGGAAACCCCCACCCTGATCGGGGACACCCTACAGGGCAAATCGGCCATCCCCCACCAGTGCACCAGGCCTCTATTCTATCTAATAAAAGAGTAATATGCAAATTGACCATTACTCCAACACACAAGATGACTGCCCCCCTGTGGATACAAGATGGCTGCCACAAGATTGACAGCAGGGGAGGGCAGTTGTGAGAACAAGGTCTGCAAGGGAGGACAGTTGGGAGGGACCAGGCCTCCAGCGGAGTGCAGTTAGGGGCAAAGAGGCTGGCAGGGAGTGGTTAGGGGGTGATCAGGCTGGCAGGCAGAAGTGGTTAGGGGCAATAAGGAAGGCAGGCAGGCAAACAGTTGGGAGCCAGCAGTCCTGGATTGTGAGAGGGATGTCTGACTGCCTGGTTAAGCCCAATCCTCCTGTAATAGGGCCTAAAGAGGAAGTTGGATATCCCTCGAAGAGTCCCAATTTGGAGAGGGTGAACACTGGGCTGAGGGACACACCCCCATGTATGAATTTCATGCACCAGGCCTCTAGTTATTATATAAAAAGTGTGCTCTTTGCCCTAGTCAGTTTTGCTCAAGGCCCATGCACCTTGGTTGAAGGCTTGATCCCTAGCCTCAGAGAGGGCACATGAGGGAAGCAACCAATCAATGTATCTTACATTAATGTTTCCCTCTGTCTCTCTGTATCACTTCCACTCTTTTAAAAAAAATTAATGGTGAAAATATGCTAGGATGGGGATTAATAATAAAACAAAAATACAACCACATTGAGCATTAGGATTTTAACATATGAATTTTTTGGAGGACACAAGTGTTCAGAAGATAGCAATACAGACATCTTCCATTGTCTAAATATCAAAAGTAGAAAGAAATATCCCAAAATATAAAAAGTATTGCATATTATATATGGTTGGATTATGTATTTTTCTTTGTGTTTGCTCTACATATCACAAGGTGCATATAATAGTATGCATTACTTATACATTTTTAGTTATGAAAAAAAATCAATTTTGTAATAACAGCTCAAAAGAAATCGAACTGTGAAGGGACTTAGGTGAAAAATATTTAATTGACACAAGATTAATATAAAGGAATCAATGTGAACTAGTTATCTAGGCATCTGCATTAACAAAAATATAGTGTCCCATTCATGGATAACAATAGTTTAACACATTTTTGTAAGGGCTAGTCAACAAAAATTACATTGCATTTGGTTCTGGGTATTTTAAAGAATATTGACAAGCTAGAAAGCATTCAGGAACTGTTTATCCGAGTAGTTAGGATTCAATTTATGTATGTATGTATGTATGTATGTATGTATGTATGTATGTATATAAAATGGTTAAAAGGACCAAGGATGGCGATCAAGACAAGAGTAAGAAGGGAAAAACAAAAAAAAGGGATTCTTACCATTTGCAGCAACCTGGTTGGAACTGGAGAGCATTATGCTAAGTGAAATAAGCCAGGGAATGAAAGAGAAATACCACATGATCTCACTCATTTATGGATAATAAAGAACATTATACACTGATTAATAAAAAGATAGATACAGAGGCAGTAAAGCATCAAACAGACTATGAAATTACAGCGGGAAGGTTAGGGAGAATTGGGGTAGATAAGGGATCAACCGAAGGACTTGTATGCAAGCATTATAAGCATAATCAATGGAAGCAAGACACTGGGGGGTGAGGGCATGTATGGAAGTGGGGTGGAGGGGCAATGAGAAGATATGTACACATGTAATAGATTAATAAAAAAATAAAAGGGAAAAGAAGACTAAGAGGGAAATACATTTTAAAATATTTGAATACTGTCTAAGGGAAGAGGCTGTTATCTGCCACTCCAAAACAAGGCAAAAAAAACAAAATTAAAAAGACATAACTAAAAACAAAGTTAACAAATTTCACTACAGTAGTTTCAGGTAGAAACTAGTTGGTTAACTATCAGGATCACTATAGAAAGATTCCTGTTTTAAGTGGCAAGGTAGATTGGAGGACCCAAAATGTTTATTCCAAGCTTGAGATTCTCTGACTCTAAGATGATCTGACCTTTATTTAGTAACACATACTTTTCCATATCATTTATGATCATTTAAAACATGACAAATTCTTATTTGACTTACTTATTCACATGATATTTAAATCTGTTATTAGGCTAAAATTGTAAAGTCCATATGATGAAAAATATGTATACTAATACTACTTAAGAGTTCTCAATAAAGCAAAAAATTAAGTTTAATCTATTTCTAATTTGATTTAAAAATCTCTAGAGAGTCATTAAGATAATGGTACTTCAACTAGCATAATAGATATTTATTATGATACTGTTCACATGATTCCTGCAGTGCTCTATGCATGACAGAAAATATGAATTATAGAGAAAACTCACAGCAAAGTAACATTGCTATGCCATGATTCCTCTCATAATTCATAGAGAGAAAATATAATCATGATTTAAGAATTTAATGTCAGTCAAACCTTTTTATTATGATGAAAGATGTGTAATTATACTCCTTGAAAGACATTAAATTTAATGACATTAGGAAATATAAAGCAAAACAAGGGTTCTACCAATGAGAACTTGAGTAAATTATAAAATTGACATAAAACTTATATGTCCAGATCAGAACTGTGACTGTTTTTTCAATGTGTAGTACAGACGACAGGTTCGTTTTTAGTCATTTCAAAGCATATTGAACTATTTGTGAGCATTACTGAATACTATTAGATATAGGGATAATCACAGAATGGTTAGATATTGTGAAAATATAAATTCTTATGTCCAAAGCTAAGCTGTACACATTCATTCATTCATTAATCATTAACTAAAGTCTTAGTATTTGCTATCTAGACTCAGAGATGGTACAAATATGTTATCTTGGTTATTAAATACTTTACAGTTTAGTCAACACATTAAAAAACATGTACCAATAAATAATCCAGGGTACCAGGTTATAAAAACCACAAAAGAGGGGGAAATTAAATTGTTTTGGAATTTCACAGGAAGGAAATATTGCTTTGGGATGGGAAGAATGTAAAGAAAACGATATTTGAGTTAAGCCTAAAAAAGATATTTAAGATTTAGACTTTTAGAGATAGGAGGGCAAGAAAGGAAGATATTCTAGGAGAAACAGTAAGGCATGCACACACTCACACACACACACACACACACACACACACACACACACACACCTATTGAGAAGTAGAAAGCATATTTAGATATTTAGTAATCATGAGTAGTGCTGCATGGCTAAAATGAATGACAGGAAGGAGTATATTGGCAGATAAGACTGGAATGATAAATCAGAAGCCCACTCAGAATGGGGGGAGGTGCCAAGAGTACATTGCTAAACAAATTAAAAATTGTTTGGTACTGTGGAATTGGACAATTAGTGATAATAGACTGCTTCAACTCCCAGAAATGACTTTACTGTATGTCTGACAGGAAGGGTAGATGAACAAATGTTTTTCTTTCATAGGCTACCAAGCACGTCTTATTGACTGCAGTTCTTATCCATGTATAGAGTTGATTTTTTTATGGAGCTCAGTGATTAACCTGAGTGTACCTAAAGCTCTGTGCTAAGGAAATACCTAGTTTGCTTCTTTCACTCTAGACCAGTGGTGCTCAACCTGTGGGTTGCGACCCCTTTGGGGGTCGAACGACCCTTTCACAGGGGTCACCTAAGACCATCGGAAAATGCAGATATTTACATCACGATGCATAACAGTAGCAAAATTTCATGGTTTAGGGGACACCACTACATGAGGAACTGTATGCAAGGGTCACGAGGTTGAGAATCACTGCTCTAGACCTTAGCACTTTTATTTGACATGCCACATGCAATAATTATTGAGTGGAGTAGTATGTATTAACTCAGGAAAAGGAAAATGACATGAACATCAGATTAAGTATGATTGGCAAAAAGGGAAATCTTCAGCCAAACAAACTAATTTACTGTATGGCTTTCAATAATGTGCTTTGTCATATTATCCATATTTGTTTCCTTTAATGAATATAGGTAGCTGACAGCTGCCTATATTTTGATCCAAGAATGAAAATAAGACTGAAATCTAACTTTACCTCAGTTATTTTATATATAGTCAATTTCTGCTTCAACCATTTTTGCATTTGACATGTTGATAAGACTCCTCACTAGAGATTTTGAAATTGAATTAATAGTATATATAAAGGTTATGTCACACCATTCACAGAGATAGCATAGGCAATAAATAATGGAAATAAAATTGCAAAGCAAATAGTGGGCTGATTACCTTTAACAAATACATATTGAGCACTGAGCTTCTTGCCTCACTTAGATTGTGGGGTACAACAATTAAATGGATCTTGATAAAGTGACCATATTTTTTTTGTTGTTGAAATCAGAACACTTTTGAGAAAAAATGGAATGACTATTACATTGTAATGCAAAAACAAGTGGTAAACAAGGGTTGTCCTGAGAAAACTTAAATAATTTTGATTGCAGATGATTTAAATATGGTCTGTAGTTTGATGGAGTTGGCATGCAAAAACTCTCAGTGTGCAAAATGGCATATAACCAAGTACAAGATGATGTGAAGTACTTTTTTAGAGAGAGAGGAAGGAAGAGGGAGAGAGAGAGAGAGAGAGAGCGAGCGACAAACACCAATGTGAGAGCTCAACATCAATCAGCTGTCTCTTACATGCCCCACAATGGGGATTGAGCTTGCAACCTAGACATGTGCCTTAACCTGGAATCAAATCAACAATCTTTCAGGGCACAAGACAATGCCCCAGCAACTGAGCCACACTGGCCAAGGCAAGATGAGTTGCAAAAGAAAAAAAAAGACAAGAAAGAAAGAATTCTGAGAATGAACTACAATATTTGAGAATGTAAAATTGAAATTTGAACAGATGAGAAATTTTTGACTAGACATAGACATGAAGGAAAAGGAGAGGGAGAAGTTGAAAGAAGACTTTAATTAAAAGTGGGAAGGTAGAAGTGAATTGGATATGAGAGGGAGCCTGAGGAAGTATCCCTGACAATAGTCTATGCTTTTAGTGAAATGAATATCTGAATAGAATTTTTAAAGGATGACTCCATTGACTTACATTGGCTCTTTTTACAAGGCATTCTTAAATGGTAACACTGCTTACTTCTTGTAAGAAGTGATTTCCTTCTCTAGAAAACTAACTCCAATTATGGATTTCATGCATGTCATGAAATAGGCTGGAATATGATTACATCAGAAAGTGGTATGCTGTGTGTGTACTTTAAAACACTAGGAGAATAATAGTTTTCAATCTTTATGTAAATCAGTAAGTTTTTCTGTCTCTATCCCTCCCTCCCAGCATAACAGGAAAAGTACAAGCCTCATCCCTTTTGAAAGTAAATGGCTGATGAAATATTAATAAAGATTACTAACAAAGTAAGTACTATGACTCAGGTTGTAAAATGCTGTGGGATCTTGATGGTGAACAAATTTATTCAGCAATAGGGCAAATTATTTAGATGTTTTGAAGCAGATGGTATCACCTCTATAAACTGCAGGGAGCCTTTGGGAATCAGGCAGCACAGAATGGAGGATGTGGGGGCATTTCAAAGAAGGGAGTTAATTTATTAGGGTTTAATTGTAGTCAAAAGTAAGGAGAATTTCTATGAAAGACTCATAGCATATTCTAGCATGGAAGCTTTCATTTTCTCTTTAAAATGGTCACATGTACCTCAGTCTTGCCTTATGACCATCAAAGGAAATTATTTAAGCCATACATGTTCCTCAATATGAATCTATAGTGCTGAAGCTTTCAGATCACATCCACACATGACTGGCTAATGTGGATTTTATTTTTAAAAGCAAATAGTAAGACTTGGACATTTCCAGCAATAGGTGAAATAAGGTCATTCAGAGACAACTTTACCATTTTCTGGATTTCTGTTTTAGACTGTCTTAGTTTATTGCTATAACAAAATATCATTGCTAGGTGGCTTAAACAACAGACATTTATTTTCTCACAGTTCTGAAAGTTTAACATCAGGGCACCAACATGGTTAGGCTCTGGTAGAATCTTCTTCCTGACATGCAGACAGTCACCTTCTCACTGTGTGCTCACATGGCCTTTCCTTGGTATGTACACATGGAAAGAGGGAGCTCTGGTGTATCATCCTCTTCTTATTAGGAAACTGATCCACATTATGGGGGCTCCACCCTCATGACCTCATCTAATCATTTCACAAATGGCCACCTCAAAAATACCATCAAATTGGGGGTTAAGGCTTTAACATATAAGTGTGGGAGGGGGCACACATTCAGACCATAAGTAAGACTTAGCTGGTATCAAACTCTTGGTGAAAGGTCAGAAGGGAACCATTGATTCTTAAAAGTAGAATCAACACATGTCTTACCATCCCCAACCTTATCTAAACTCAAGGATTATTTACCTCTGCCAAGACAGAGAGAGACTGAGATTGGGGCCAAAGGAAGGGAGAGAAAGAGGGAGAAAGAGATGAAGCACTAGTTCTAGCAGGGTAGCTATCATATTCAACTAGTTGAAGACTATGTTTAATACAGTTGTCCAAAGCAGCTACTGCATATCATGTCTGGCAATCACTCAAGTTTTGCAAGGATGGCTTAGGGTTGACAGATTGCTACATATGCATCTGTAATATCTTAATCCTCCCAGGATGCTATAATAGAACACCATAGACTGGGTGACTTATAACAACAGAAATTTATGTCTCACAGTTCTGGAGGTTGTGAAGTCCAAGATCAAGGCATTATCAAATTCAATGTTGAGTGAGAACCCTCTTTTTGGTTCATAGCTGGTCATCTCCTTACTGTGTACTCACATGATAGAATGGGAGAGATCTCTGGGGTCTCTTATATAAGGGCATTAATCCCATTTATGAATACTCAGCTCTCATGACCTAATTACCGCACAAAGGCCTCACCTCCTAATACTATCAAATTAGGGAATAGGATTCAACATACACATTTTAAAGGAGCACAAATATTCTGTTTATATCTTATGATATTCAAATTCTGCTGTTACCTTCTTCCTTTACCTCTAGGAAGATACTCTCATTATCATTGTTCCAATTCCACCACATGATAAATAAGCCATATGCCAAAGGAGAGATTATTCATATGATTAAATTTCAAAATTTTTGAAAGATAAAATGGGGCTGTAAATATTAATTAGGAAAGATACCCATTTCTATAAGTGAGGAATTTGAGATCCAGTGAGGCCTTCAGTAACTTATTAAAGGTCAAGAGATAAGTTGTCAAGGAAACACAAATAATAATTTAGGCTTCCTAAATCATAGCAGAGTTTCTTTCTTCAAAAACCTGAAAGCTTAAAATACTCCTTGGGCCACCTTTTATAGGTATTGTCCTATAGGCTGTAAAGGTAACTAAGATAATTTTTATAAAGGAAATGGAATTAAAGAAAGATAAAACCAGTGCTATTTCCCAGAGATTTGTAGTTAAGTTATATCTGTCACAGTGAGTAACTAACAGAACAAGAGAGTCCAGAGGATAGAATGAGGACATTTGCCTTTCCAATTTTTCAA
Source organism: Lasiurus cinereus (assembly GCA_011751065.1). Taxonomy (NCBI): domain Eukaryota; kingdom Metazoa; phylum Chordata; class Mammalia; order Chiroptera; family Vespertilionidae; genus Lasiurus; species Lasiurus cinereus. Next base: position 28,724,655 of record JAAGEH010000015.1, on the reverse strand, counting down.
ATGCAAAAGAGAAGTTTCATTCTCATTTTAAAGACAGAGTATTGTTATGGTACTGTTGCACAGTAGCAGTAGAATAAGAAAGCCAAAAGAATAGGTATTCTTAATGACTTTGAGGATGTAATGAAGAGGGTTGTCAGGAGTGCCAATGTACAAGTATGTACTATTTATTATAAAACAATTAATTGCTATCTGTAAATATATTAAATATGTTTAAAATATTATTGCCTTTACATAACTACATGAGCTTCCAGGTTATTCTTCATTAAGTTAAACTATTGCCTTGGGTTGGGATCCTGCTGGGCTATGCAGTTCATATACATTAGTAAAATTCAATTACTGTTTTTCTTTTATTAATAAACAAACACTACAGAATAAAAAACTAAGAGGGCCACCACCATAAACATGAAGAATGCCAACATCAGAGGTATAAACATGCCCCAAATTAATGACTGTTATATTCATTTACGTCTGGTTTAAGACATTTAATCAAATTAAATTAAATCAGATATTTACAAAATAAAAAATCTAATTTCAACACACACATGCAAATATGAAGAATATTAGACTCCCAGAAACTTCAACCTGGAACCTAGAAATAGACAAACAAACAAAAATAAAGCTCAAATAGTTCTCCAAAAGCCCAAGCATTTTATACCATAGAAATATTTTATCCCCTTATTTAGATTCATGTATTTATATATCAATATAGATATATCTATATATCTTTGTATACAAGAAAAATAAGTTTACTAATACTTCAATTTATAGATGATTAGAAATAGCAAATTTGAAGCTACAAGTAAGTAAAAGAAGTTGTCACTTCACGCTGACATACCATAATGAAAAATGACAGACATTTTTGTAGCAATCCACAGGGTAAAACCTTTATTCATAAAAAATTAAAAACATTAAAATTTGGGGCTATTTGGAGTATGATGGCATATCTCAATAAACATCAAGGATATTATAATGTATTACATTGCCTAATGTTTTATGACCTTATTGATCTATTTTTTCAGTCAGCAAGCAAAAGTGTTTAATATTCTGTTAGATTTTATCATCTTAGATATGAATTTGTATAAAATATAATTATTTTCTTACTGCCTTTCTAAGTATTTCAGTTCTTAAAGAAGATAGTTGAAGTTTTTAGAAAGTTAACATTTATGGAATATCTCTTTTGATAATTCTAGATTAAAAGAAAATTGCCATGTGTCAGAGAAGAAATGTGGAGTCTTAATACAAGGAAAGAAATATAACAGTTGCCTGGATAAATAGAAGCAGGGCCATTCCTAGGTTTTGGTGTAGTGGGGTCTGGGTAAGTATTTTCATGAGACATAGGACTAAAAACAACAATTTTAAAACATATAGTATAAAATCAATGGGCCCATATAAACGATAGTGATTTAATGATGAGGATTTAGAATATTGGATACATAAAGTAGAGTTAGGATAATGGATAGAGAACATACAGTTTTATTTGTTTATTTTACAAAAAATACTTGTGAAAAATTTTGGTGTGTACAGTCATTTCTTTTTAAGCCCCAAACCTATCTATTTGCATTATTTTATTATCAAATATGCCATTGCTGGCTAATTATATATCTCTCACCATGAAACCCACCCCCCACACACATAGAATTGCAGGTATTATGCACAATACCATGGCTCTTCACAACCAATTTATTATGAAATAATATCGTTCTTCTTGCATTTGCAGTCTCCTAATGTCATTTATTTAATGCTGGTTAAAGCATCACTCATGACATTACATAATTCATCGTGTTACTTCTTACTACTGATTTCTAGTGACTCTATTTAACATTATTATGGTACCTTGTTGATGATGACCCCAAATGCAAATCTGCCAAGAATATGTAGAAAAAAGTGAGCAATAATTTGTTTTATGGCCATGTTAAATTTATCATTCAGAATGATGTAGTATAAGCACAGAAATAAGTCTTCCAATAATGTCTCCTTTTGAACTCTTCAGGCCATAATCAGTAACAAATAAAATCCATCAAAAAATCCTGAAAGTTCTTCCTCTAAAACTTATTCAAAATCTGACCATTCCTCTCTTTCTCAATTTCTGCAATCATTAATCCAAACCGCCATCACTTCTCACTTAGGACATTGGCACTCAATATCCCATAATGGGTTTTCCAAATTCTACTCCAGTTTCTTTATATTCTTTCTTAAACAATAGTCAAATATTCTTGAAACATATGAAGCCACACCCTTGCTTAAAACTGTTTAATGGCTTATCAAAATTTTAATAAAATTCAAATTCTTAATAATGTACAAAAATGTCCTTTGTGATATATGCTCTTGCCTACATCTTTAACTTTGTTTCCCATCCCACCCCACCGCATACTATGTTACATGTATATGTCTTATACACGCCACTACAAGGCCTTTACTTCCTGTTTCATGTTCTCTACATCACAAATCAAACTCTATTATATTCCTTCTTGTTTTCTTCATAGCACTCATCATTTACTGATTATTACATTGCTTACTGTTTATTTCCTTTTCCACTAGATGTAAGGTCCATTATCATGCCCACTCTGTATTCCCCGTAAATAGTGGTAAATTTAGGATTAGGATCCAGATCCAAAGACACAGTATAATTCTTCCTTTAAAAAGGCTTAAATTCCAATTAGAATGGGATGAGACACATGAAGAATAATGAAAAAAAAGAATAATGCAGTACAGTCTTCAGTTAGGTATTCATCGTTTGAAATGAACTGAAAGTAATAAAAGATGTCAGAGAAGACTTTGATTAGTATAGCCAGGAGTCCTCAGTGTAGTACAGAGAAGGTAGAGTAAATGCCTTCATTGCAGAGAGCCAAGACAAATGTAGAAGTTAAAAGTGAAATACACGTGTGTGGAATCATTATTTTGTATCTGGACAAAATTTACTCTGTGACAATAAATTCAAAGCTCATTAATTTTTATTCTTGCCATATAACATGCTTTTAGCAAAAAAAAATCACAACTCAATTACTTGCATTCTGAGATATATTAATTTGCACAAAGGAACATTTCAAAAATAGATTTTTCTTCTTCCCACTAGATTCCCAGATTTGATTGTGAACTAGAAAAAGACCCTGGATAAGTTCAGTCCCTAATATATTGCAATTAAAAATGATTTAAGTATACTCAAATTTGCGAGAAAGGGCTATGAAAATTTCAGGGAGAAAATGATGTTGTAATTAATATGCAAACCAGTTCTGTGGTTTGCACCAGTCTATGCAAAAGACATATGGTGTAAATGCATAGGGAATGAGTTATCAGTTGGATTGTGTGGGCTGCTTAAAGCAGGAGATATAGTTATAAAGAGCTAAGAGAACTTTTATAAATCTGATCAGGCAAGAAAGACCATAGAAACAATATAATAAACTGTCCTGGGTTATGTTCAGCCAGAAACAAAGAATGAAAACAAGGGCAGAAAACATGAGAAAGGAAGTAAAACAAACAAACAAAAAAAATTTCCTAGACTCAGACTGATAGAGGTAATGGCAATAGGAGAGACTATCTACTTACATTAAGAAAGTAGAGCATTATAAGATTTTTCTTGTGATTTGACTCAAAGTATAGGTTTTGCTGTAGTGTATTTATGCTGGATTGTACATTCAAATGAATAAGTTGTGATGAAAATTTCAAATATTTGGTGATAGGAATGATCAGTTAACTTGTGATTCTGAAACAAGAAAGGGAATCTGTGTTCAAAGCCCTCAGGCTGTGAGATGAAGTGTAACATTTCACAAGAAAAGACTTGCCTGACTTCCCAAAGTAGGAAAGCATATGTACTGAGGTATTTTTAAATATTATACCACAGGAATCATCAATATTTCTTCAATATATTTCTTCTTTTATAAAGAAGAAATTACTAAACATCAATAATTTCACCACCCAGAGATAAGCACCACCAACAATTGGTATTTTTTTCTTCCATTCTTTGTATCCCTGGTTACCAATGTCCTATATCATCTGATTTAGAGTACAAAATAAGGTCACATCTCTTCTGACATTCAAAGTAATACAAGTCTGGATCTCATATCACAATTTCAATCTGCACTTTTGTTCTCTTAGTGCTTTCCCTAATATTCCTCAGAATCCTTATAGTAGGCATAATCTATTGACTACTTGATCCACATTGAATACAATGAGAGGCAGACAAACCCTTTGTTTTCTTAATTGGTATTATTTGCTTTATTTGTATTTTGTAGTTCAATTCTTCAGATGAAAGCTGCAGAATCTGTGTGATACCCCCAAAATACAATGCCTGAAATTCAGAATCTCTTTATCTTGATAACCCATAGCACCACCAACAACTGGTATTTTTTCTTCCACTTCTAGGAATATATTCAAAGAAAACAGAAACACCAGTCAAAAAGGATATATGCACCTCTATGTTTATAGCAGCACAATTTACAATAGCTAAGATTTGGAAACAGCCTAAGTGCCCATCAGCAGATGAGTGGATTAAAAAAACAGTAATATATATCTACAGAATGGAATACTACGCTGCTATAAAAAAGAAGGAACTTTTACTATTTGTAACAATGTGAATGGACCTGTAGGGCATTATGCTAAGCAAAAAAAGCCAGATGGAGAAAGATAAATATTACATGATCTCACTCATATCTATATATATATAAAAGCCTAAGTAACCATCTGACTATTTCACAGTTCTCCCAGTAGCTATGATGCACAATGACCACCAGAGGGCTGATGCTCTGACCTCATGGAATCAGCTGTGTGTTAGGTTGCTTCTGGGGCACTGTTGGCCCTGAATTTCCTTCACCCGCACCCTGGACTCATAGGGGATGTCAGAGACCCAATTTTCATGCACCGGTGGAGTCCCTTGGCCTGGGCTGTGCCCTCTTGCAATCCAGGACCCTCTCTGGGAATGTTGGAGAGCTGGTTTCAGCCCAATCCCCGGAGGCCAGGCCAAGGGACCCCACTGGTGCATGAATCCGTGTACTGGGCCTCTAGTATAGATATAATGAACAATATGAACTGATTAACAAAAAAAGATTCAGAGACAAAGAAACACTGACCAGACTGTCCAACCTCAGAAAGAAGATATGGGGGTGGGTAAAAGATAAACCAAAGGACTTGTATGTATGCATATTAGCATAGCCAAACAGTGGACATGGACACTGGGGCAGTGGGGGCTTGTCTTGGTGGGTGGGAGTGGCTTGGGGGGTTGTCATTTGGGGACAAAGTAGACATATGTCATACTTTAAACAGAAGAAAGAAAGAAAGAAAGAAAGAAAGAAAAAAAGAAAGAAAGAAAGAAAGAAAGGAGGGAGGGAGGGAGGGAGGGAGGGAGGGAAGGAAGGAGGGAGGGAGGGAGGGAAGGGAGGGAGGGAGGGAGGGAGGGAGGGAGGGAGGAAGGAAGGAAGGAAGGAAGGAAGGAAGAAAGAAAGAAAGAAAGAAAGAAAGAAAGAAAGAAAGAAAGAAAGAAGAAAAAGAATCGATGGTGCCCTTGGTAGTCCTGTATCTATCTCTTCCTTTAACAGTATTTGGACAGAACAGACCCTGCTATGCCGCTTCTTCTAGCTTCCAACCACTCTTCAAAATTTTATCCAGTCACCACTTCTGAGACCATCCAACACACGAGTGTTTTTTTTTTTCCTTCCTTAGCTCCATTTTGCCAAATAACCATGAGCTCTCAAATTCATCAGAATTATTTCACCAAGGTGGAGGCTGTGATCAACCCCCGACCAACTTGCATCTGTGGGCCTCCTACATCTACCTCTCTCTGGGCTGCTATTTCGACCCTGATGATGTGGCTCCCCATTTCCTAGGCCACTTCTTCCATGAGTTGGTGGAGAAGAATTTCAGGGCACGAACATCTCTTAAAGTTACAAAACCAGCATGGTGGCTGCATTCTTTTCCTAGATGAGGATGACAACACTCAGGACACCATGGAAGCTGCCTTGGTTTTGGAGAGGAACCTGAACCAGGCCCTTTTGGAGCTCCATGCCCTGGGTTCTACCCAGGCAGACCCTCAATCTCTGTGCCTTCCTGGAGAACCACTTCCCAGATGAGGAATTGAAACACATAGATCAGCCAAAGGTCTTGTATGCATGCATATAAGCACAACCAATGGACACAAGACACTGGGGGGTGGGTGAGATGAGAGCACGTGACAAGGGTTAAGGGAGGCCAGGGGAAGGTCAATGGAGGGAAAAAAGGAGATACATGTACTACTATATGTAATACTTTAAACAATAAAAGAAGTTAAGAAAAGAAAATGAGTGACTACTTTACTAGCATCTACAGGCTGTCCAGCACCCAGGCTAGGCTAGAAAAATATCTCTTTTAAAGGCTCACCCTTGAGCAGGACTAGGAGCCTTTGAAGCCCAGAGGCCTTTTAGAGGCCCCTCTGCATTTCCTTGGTGTCTGGCTTTTTATCTGAGCCTCTCTCCAAAACTACTAACCATTCTTTTTAACCACCCTGAAGCCCTCACATGCATTGGATCAAATGAAACAATAAAGCATTTTGCAGCAAAATAAATAAATAAATAAATAAATAAATAAATAAATAAATAAATAAAAAGTAGGGCTTGAGCTAGTCTCCTTTCAGATGGCTTTTATGAAACATTAACCAATTAGTTTTTTTTTTTTTTTTGCCAGTCACTTATTCCCATGGTAATTTGGAGGAGTGGCTGAAAGGAAACAAGAGTAGGGGTGAGGACAGAAAGCATTAAAGTAGACTTGAATTAAGCGTCATTCTAGATCTAAGACCCATTATGTTGCCACTATTGAATTACCATACTCTGAAAGAAGTACGGTGTCAAATGTAGGGCAAGTGCCAAGTCTCCAAATGGTGTGATGCATTTTAGAATTCTGGCAGGAATTAAAGCATCTTCACATTTAGAATACATATCTAACTGATAATGATCTCATATTAATATTTGTGCATGGGGGTCTAACAAAATCCAGCTATATAGAACAAAATTGTTAAATCAGTAACATATAATTGCAGAATCCACCATTTTTGCTTCCATATATGCATCCTCCTTTGTGATGTTCCAAAGACCTTAATAATGTCCTCATAATAACTGGGATTCTTAGCTGTGATACAATGTTGGGGCTAAGTATGTTCCACCGTCCTGAATTTTCTTCATATTGTTCTCTCCTTAACAAACATTTCTATCAATATTTCATTCTCTTGAGATCTTCCAACAAAATAGAAGACATTTCCATGAAAATAAAGGAATATTGTCATAACAACATTTTATAAGAATGTGCAATATCTTCAACTATTAATCTCAGAACACTTTGTTCAAATAATGTTTTACAGATTTTCTAGTACTATTATTGTGAACTGCATAACTAAGAAATTTGTAGTAAAATTTGTTAACTTGGAAAATATTATGATTATAAAAGCAACATATGATCTTTGCAAAATAAAAAAGGTAGAATATAGAAAGTATAAGGAAGAGAATAAAGATAATCTATATCTTATCACCTAAAGTTAGCCACCACTAATATTTGGTGTATATTCTTGAAAAGTATATAGCTTGGATAAAGAACCTGAGGCTGAATCTTATAGGAACACTGCAGAATAAAGTAATTGAATAATGTAATTAAAGCACCTAACATAATGGCTGGCACACAATAAATGAAACTGTAGCTTGTCAGTGTTACATTTTATGTCTCATTTAAATAAAATCAACAGTATTGCAGGCTGAATGTTTGTGTGATCACAAAATTCTTACTTTGAAGTCCTAATCCCTAATGTAATTTAATCTGGATTTGGGACCTTTGAGAGGTGATTCAGTCATCAGAGTGGAGTCCTAATTGATTAGATTAGCTCCATTGTAAAAGGTGACTCCAGAGCTCTCTCGTTTCTTTTACCATACAGTATAAGGACACTGTGAGGAAAACTGTTTATGAACCAGGAAGCAGGCTCCCACCAGATACCAAATCTGCTATTGTCATGATTTTGATGTTTCCAGACTTAAAACTGTGAGAAATAAGATTTGTTGTTTAAACTGTCCAGTCTTGATAGTTTTGTGAGAGAACATCAAATGAACTAAGACAAGTAGCATTAGCATTTTTTATATGTACTTGATACGTGTTAAGTGTAGAGATTTCCAGGCCCTCAATACTTAAAGATTTTCAGTTCAATACATCGGCATAGGAACCTGGCCTTTTGTATGTACCAATATTTCAAAACATTAATCTGGTACACAAATTGGAGATTTGCTTTAGAGATATCACTGAATGAACTTTCAATGGACATGCTCCAAGCCTTCTGAAAATATTGAATATGACTCTAAATAACTCACCGTGTGATAGGTATTGGTGGTGATTCTGATCCCTCTTGATTCACAGCCTTGAAAATCCTTGCCCTATAATCAATATTTTTATGTCATATGCTTATGACCTTAGATGTGCTTTATTGTCTTCTACCTATGTGTTGTCCCCAATTCATGTTCTTTATTAGAAACCCCAGGAAGCAAATTTGCATTCTTGATGTCTTTATTTAGCCCCACATTACTTAGTATAATGTGTGGCACCCAGCCACAGAGAAATCAATATTATTGACTCACTAAATGATGAATTTAAAGCAACCAGTAAATATTACATTTTTTCTAAGGGAAAATAATATTGAATGCACTTGTTTTAAACAACCTCCATTTGCTTATTGTTGTTGAAACAACCACTCTCATATTGGCAGAGTGAAGAATGGATCCCTCCATCCTTTATCAGAGTAATCCTTCTCCAGCCCCTCCTGACTGCAATCCACAAATCTCTGACTGACATTTTTTAGCTAGTATAATATGAGCCATGCAAAACTTTATAGAAATGGGCCTAATTTTTTTTTTAATCTAGTCTATCCTTGGTTAGCTTTTGGTTAGCTCATCCACAGATGTTTCTTTAATATTTTCTTCTGGAACCTCTGAAATGATAGAACTTCCTTAAGCTCCCAATTCTTTTTAAATTTATTTTTATTTATTTCAGAGAGGGAGAGAGAGAGAGAGAAACATCTATGATGGAAGAGAATCATTGATCTGCTGCCTCCTGCACAACCCATACTGGGGATGGAGCTGAACCTCAGGAATGTGCTCTGACCAGGAATTGAACCATAACCTCTTAGTTCATAGGTTGATGTTCAACCACTGAGCCACACTGTCTGGGCAAGCTGCCAATTCTTATGCTGCAGATTTTATTAGTGTGGTATCTGGAATCAAACTGTGTAGAATAGAATGCATATTCTAACATTCACTAACTGTTTAACTTTGGGCAAGGTTTTAACTTCTCTAAACATCAGTTTTCTCATGTGTTAAAAAAAAGTGGGAAGGAAGCAGGAACATACAATGGTATAAACACAGTCTAGTCAATAAATGTTGTTGGGATAATTGGACAGGTATATTCAAAATAAAAATGAAACCAGATCACTTTCTTACATTATATACATGAATAAACTCAAAATGGATTAGACTTAAATGTCATACTCAAAACCATAAAACTTCTAGAAGGAAACATAAGCACTAAAATCTCAGACATTTATCTTACCAATATTTTTTTCTGAAATATCTCCACAGGCAAAAAGAAAAAACAAAGGAAAAAATAAAGAAATGGGACTACATCAAACTAAAATATTTTTACACAGCTAAACAAACCATCAACAAATAAGATGTATGGCAATGATACATCTGATAAGGGATTTATATAAAAATTTATAAAGAACTCAAAAACTCACCAAAAAAATCTAATTAAAAAATAAGCAGAGGACCTGAATAAATAATTTTCCAAAGAGGACATACAGACTGACAATAGACATGTGAGAAGATGTTCAATGCCATCAAGAGAAATGCAAAATAAAATCACAATGAGATATCACCTCACATCTATCAGAATGGTAATCATCAATAAATCAACAAACAACATGTGTTGGCAAAGATGTGAAGAAAAGGGAACCCTCCTGCACTGTTGGTGGGAATGAAAAATGGTGTAGTCATTGTGGGAAACAGTATGGAGGTTCCTCAAAAAATTGAAAATGGAGCTGCCTTATGACCCAATGATTCTACTTCTTGGTATACTAGTATATGTGAAGAAACTAAAAACACTAATTGGAAAAAAAATATGCACCTCTATGTTCATTCCAGCATTGGCTACAATAGCCAAGACATGAATGTAACAAGTGCCCATTAATAGCTGAATGAATAGAAAGCTGTGGTCCTATAGACAATGGAATAATCTCATCCATAAAAAGAATGAAATCTTAACATTTGCAACAGCATGAATGGGCCTAGAAGTTATTATGCTAAGTGAAGTAAGCCAGACAGAGAAAGTTAAATATCACATGATTTTACTTATATGTGGAACCTGAAGAGCAGAACAGACAGGATGAAGACAAATTCATAGATGCAAAGATCAGAGTGATGGTTGTCAGAGGGGATGGGATTAGGCACTGGGTGAAAAAGGTAAGAATATTAAGAAGTACAAATTTGCACTGGCTGGTCTGGCTCAGTTAGTTGGACTGTTGTCCCAAACAATGAGAGGTTGCTGGTTCAATGCCAAATGAGGGCACATACTCAAGTTACAAGTTTGATCTCTAGTATAGGCACATGTGGGAGACAACTGATCGGTGTTTCACTCTCACATTGATGTTTTTCTCTTTTCTTCTCCCTTCTTCTGTCTCTCTCTAAAATCAATAAAATCATGTCTTTGGTTGAGGATTGAAAAAAATAAAGAAGTACAAATTGGTAGTCACAAAGTTGTCACAGGGATGTAGTATAGCATAGGGAATAAAGTCAGTGATGTTGCAGCAACTATGTACAGTGCAAGGTCGGTAGTGGGAGTGATAGGTGGACTACTCTGTAAAGTATGTGATTGTGCCCAGTGTATCAGCCTATGGACTGAAGAGTCCTAGGTTCAATTCTGGTCAAGGACTTGTACCAGTAGGGGGTGTTGCAGGAGGTAGCTGATAGATGTTTCCCCTCTTACCGATGTTTCCTTCTCATCGATGTTTCTCACTCTCTATCCCTCTCCCTTCCTCTCTGTAAACAAACAAACAAACAATAAAAATATTTTTTAAAAAATAAAAATAAAGTATATGATTGTGTAGCCACTATGCTGATACAAAATAATATTGAATGTGAACTATAATTGGGAAAAAAGTGGGATCATAATATCAGTATCCATCCCACAGAGTTTTGTGAGGATTAAATTTCATAACGTTTGTAAAGACCTTAGCATTGTGACTGACAGATGATAAGAGCTCTACAAGTGTTATGGAAATATGGTGTTACCTTTGGAAGTAGCAGAACAATGAGAAATATGCTAGAGTCCAGATAATGAGAGCCAAGAAGTCACATATGACTGTTTTGACAACACAGGTCAGAGTGGGAAACAGGTAGTAAATCCAACTACTGAAGGAGAACTCAATAGAGAGGTGAGGGTCTGGCTTTTCTATTAAGTACTTACATACTTTCAGAAAGAACCCACTGGTGCAAGCCATAAATTATTACTCTTGGCAAAATGCAAGAGTAGGTAATGCAGTCTAACATCAGTATTTTCTTCCCAAAATGAGTTGTGAGAAATTCTAGATTATCAATGTTTAACTGATAAAAAAAATTGACTTGATATTACTGTTTTATCCCCAATGTAGCAAACTGGAACATTAAGTTACAAATTAGCTCTTCCTGTGTGGATGTGAAAGGAGAGAAGTCTACAATAAACTGGTAGTGGCCTTTCTTGGTAGAATAGTAGAGATATTATCAACTCCACCACAGTTTATGGTCAGTGACACTTTGCAACATCTCTGTGGACAATAGCTCTTTTACCCAGTCTGAAAGAGGTAGAGATTAGAACAGAGGGAAAATCAAGATGGCAACATAGGTGAACACCTAAACTGCTGCCTCACACAACAATTTCAAAACTACAGCTAAAGACAAAATGATCATCATCCAGTACCACAGGAAAGCAGGCTGAGTGGAAATTCTACACATAGGAGGAAAGAGAGGGGCCCATGAAGACTCAGAGGAGCTGCAAAAAGCTGAGGAATGGAGACACATGCATGGAGAGGACCGGTGGTGGAGGGCCTGGCTGGCTTCCTCTACCAGGAGGGAGACAGAAATTCCTGACTGCACTGAACCCCAGTTCCAGATGAGACTCATTTGGGGGGAGTCTGGACTGTCAAAAGAAGAGAGGAGTGCATGGAAACTCAGGGAAACTCAGGGGAGCCATGAAAGAAAAAAGGCTGGAGGTGTGTGCGCCAGTGTGTGCAGAGAGAACTGACTGTTGATTGTGATGCTGCCTTTCTCTAGTGGGAGGAAGAACGAACCTCCCACCTGTGCTGAATGTCACTTCCAACTGCACTGAATCCTAGCTTCATGTGAGACCCTGGGGACTCAGAATCATATTGGTCCCTAGAGCACATGGAAACTCAGGGGAGCTGCGAAAACCAGAGGTCTTGAGGCGTGCGAGTGTGAGTGCACACAGAGAGGGCTGCAGTGATTACTGAGGAACACTGAGACCCAGGGACCACGTAGAACAGGGCTGATTGGAAGCCAAGTCTGTTTGCTCAGCCCTGAAACTCCACCCCATCCAAGCCAAACACAGAGGCTTTTTCAATTGTGCAAGTCTTGTATCATAAGGATGACTCCAGCACAGAAGTTCTCCCAGCATACACACAGCTCATCCTCAAAACTAATTGGCTTGGAGGTCAATTCCCCCCAGTGATACCAACAACAATCAAAACTTAACTACAACATGGCTGTACACACAGTCCACAAAGGGGTACATCAACAGAGTCCACTCAGGTATCTGGGGAGGTAGAGCTACTGGGACATATAGGATGCCTAGCACACAAAGTTACTTTACCAACTCAGGGAAGCAGAGAAAATGCAGAGACAATGGAACAGATCACAAATGAAAGAAATGGAGGAAAACAAATGACTGGATATAGAGTTCAAAACCATAGTTATAAGGTTTTTCAAGAATTTCCTAGAAAAGATGGATAAATTTAGCAAGACTCAGGAGGAGATGAAAAAGGACCATCTAGGAACTAAACATACACTGACTGAAATTAAAATATATATATATTATACAGAGACCTAACAACAGACTAGAGGAACATAAGAATCAAGTCAAAGAATTGAAATACAAAGAAGCAGAAAAAACTCACCTGGAAAGGCAAAAAAAAAATCCAAAATTTGGAAGATAGTATAAGGAGCCTCTGGGACAACTTCAAGCATACCAACATCAGAATTATGGCAGTGCCATAAGAAGAAACAGAGCAAGAAATAATGACTGAAAACTTCCCCCACCTGGTGAAAGAAATAGACTTACAAGTCCAGGAAGTGCACAAAACCCAAAACAAAAGGAATCCTAAGAGGACCACACCAAGACACATCACAATTAAAATGCCAAGAGCAAAAGACAAAGAGAGAATCTTAAAAGCAGCAATAGAAAAACAGTTAATTACCTACAAGGGAGCACCCATTTGATTGTCAGCTGATTTCTCATCAGAAACTATGCAGGGCAGAGGGCAGTGACAAGAAAAATTCAAAGTGATGAATAGCAAGAACCTACAACCAAGATTACTCTACCCAGTAAAGCTATCATTCAGAATTGAAGGTCAGATAAAGAGCTTCACAGAGAAGAAAGAGCTAAAGGGGTTTATCACCACTAAACCAGTGTTATATGAAATGCTGAAAGGTATTCTTTAAGAAGAGGAAAAAGAAGGAAAGGTAAAGAGAAAAATCATGAAAAACAAATACATATGTATCAACAAATGAATGTAAAAATCAAGTGAATAAAAAAAATCTGATGAAAAGAATAAACTGGTGAATATAATATAAGCATGGGCATGGAAAGGGAGTGGACTGACAATTCTCAGAGGGAAATGGTTAAAGGGGGTGCCGAGAGAGACTGGACATTAATCATATACCTATGGATGAGGACAATGGCAGGGGAGAAAAGGGCAGAGGGAGGGGTGGGATCCAGGTCGAGGGGAGCTATTTTGGGGGGGGACAATTGTAATAATATGGACAATAAAGATTTATTAAATTTAAAGAAAAAAAGAAAGGAGTAGAGATTACAACAGATCATGTCTACCATGAATCCTCCAGGTTGTCCCTAAACTCTCCACAAGAAGAACAGATTCCCCTCCACCTTTGAAAGCATCAGTAAGCAGGATGTATACTTTGGGAAGCTTATGGTGAATGTTCTCCATCCCAAGATAATTGTGAACACTGGTTTAAATGATTTAATAATGATGATTTTGATGTGAAAGACAAAGAATGTCCAGGTCAACTGAAAAAGTTTGATGACCAACAGTTACAAGCATTATTGGATGAAAACGCATGTCAAACTCAAGAACAACTTGCAGAAAGATTAAACGTTGCTCAGCAAACAATTTCTGAGCATTTATAAGCAATGGGAAAGATTTTAAAGTAAGGAAAATGGGTGCCACATCAACTGAATAAAAGACAAATGGAAAATTGAAAAGGCATCAGTAAAATGTTGCTTCAATGGCATGAAAGTCTTTTTTGCATTGAATTGCGACTGGCTATGAAAAGTGGATTTATTGCTCTAATCAATTTGGCTCAGTGGATAGACCTTCAGCCTTCAAACTGAATCCCAGGTTCGATTACAGTCAAGGGCATGCACCTTGGTTGTGGGCACATCTCCAGTAGGGTATGTGCAGGAGGCAGCTGATCTATGTTTCTCTCTCATGTGATGTTTCTAACTTTCTATCCCTCTCCCTTCCTCTCTGTAAAAAAAATCAATAAAATATACATTAAAAATAAAAAAGTGGATTTATTTTGAGAATCCCAAACACACAAAATCATGGGTTGATCCAGGTCAACCATCAACATTGACTCCAAGGTCAAATTGCTTTGGAAAGAAGAAAACGCTCTGCATTTGGTGGGATCAGGAAGGTGTGTTATATTACGGGCTCCTAAAATCATGTGAAACTGCTAATACTGATCACTACTGACAACAAATAATCAATTTGAACCATGCTTTGATGGTGAATGGGCCAGAAGACACGACAAAGTAATATTGCTTCATGATGACACACCATCACACACTTCAAAACTAGTTAAAGACATACTAAAAGATCTTGCCTGGGAAGTATTAACCCACCACTATATTCACCAGACCTTGCTCCTTCAGATTACCACTTGTTCTGATTGATGACACATGCAGTTTCTTAGCAGCACTTCAAAATGCACGAAGAAGTGGAAAATTGGGTTTCTGAATGGTTTGCCTCAAAACAAGGAAAATTCTATTAGGACAGTATCCAAAAATTACCTGAAAGATGGGGGAAATGTTTAGCTAGCAATGGACATTACTTTGAATAAAGCACTTTTGATGTTTCTGTTGAAATTATCGTGTTTTCTTTTATTACAAAATCTGCATTATTAACCAAAACACCTTATATACATGTATCAAATCATCACATTGTACACCTTAAACTTACACAATATTATTTGATAATTATATCTCAACTAGAAGCCTGGTGCACGAAATTTGTGCAATGGGGGGTGGTTCCCTCAGCCTGGCCTATGTCGTCTCACAGTCCAGGAGTCCTTGAGGGATGTCTAACTGATGGATTAGGCCCGCCATCACCACTGTGCGCACCAGCCATGAGCCAGGCTTCTGGCTACGCTCCCTCTGTGGGAGTGCACTGACCACCAGAGGACAGCTCTTGCATTGAGCATCTACCCTGATGATCAGTGAGCATCATAGCAACTGCTTGTTTGACCATTGGGACAAAACCAGCTCTCCAACATCCCCCAAGGGTCCCAGTTTGTGACAGGGCATAGGCCAAGGGACCCCACCAATGCATGATTGGGGCCTGGGAGAGACCCAGGAGGCTGACCAGCTGAGGAGAGACCATGGGAGGGCTCCATGTCATGTCTGTCCCATCTCGCTCAGTCCTGATTGGCTGGACCCCAGCAGCAAGCAAACCTACTAGTCAGAGAGTCTGTCCCCTGGTGGCCAGTGCATGTCACAGTGAGCTGTTGAGTGGCCTTAGCATATCATTAGCATATTACACTTTGATTGGTTGAATGGCCAACTGGACGACCAGACACTTAGCATATTAGGGTTTTATTACATAGGATAAACCCGGGGGAGGAAAGAGCTGTATTGTAAGTAGTTGATGAGGCTCTCCCCTTCAGGGATGACTTTTCCCTTCAGGCTGGAGCAGACCTACTTTTCAGTGAGAATTTGGGAAGGTACATTTTCTCCCTTCCTTATTCAGGAAGAAAAAAATATTAAATAACATTGTAAATGTTAGAAACTACAGTGCTGGAACATGAGTCTTTTGTCTTGCACGGCTTTAAAACCACAGCCCCAGAAGAATTCTGGTCAACTGTATCATCTTTCTACTAGGCATAGCATCTTAACAGTGCCTCTTTTCATGCCTTAGTAATGTGGTTTAGCATAGACTCTCTTCACCTCTCTCCCACATAAATTCTGGTTGCTCTGGCAACCTGAAGGATAATTTTACGTTCAATACTTCCTTTATACTTCTCAGAGCACTTTTCACAGATGCTCTAAACATATGTAAAGATTGACCATCTCCTAGGATCCTCAATTATTCATATTCATATTATCTTTGTTCTATACTTATGTCATAGCACTACTTTCTTCTCCTACTTAATATCTCATATTAATTTTATTTTTAATTTTTTAAAGAACAAAGTATGAAGGAAAAAAGAGTAATATTACATTTAAGACACTTAAAAAGGAAACAAAAGAATAGAAAATAAAAACAATTTGCCAACGTTCTCTATTATCACTTTTTTATGGCTGCAAGATTGCTTCCAGACCGAGCTCACTTATCTTGTGATTGAATATAATATATCTCCTGCTATGATTGTGTTTAATCTCAGAAAATAAAATTAAAAATAATGGATTAGCATCAATTGAGAGCTTTTCATACTTCAAAGGGTCTATATAAATTTACTTTGTCAAGCAACAATCCTATGAAAGATATGACTCCAATGTTACAAAGAAAATAAGAGAAAAAAAATGAAGCAACGTGCTTTTAGTTTAGGCTGAAGGTTGCAGAACCATAATTTGAAATGACCTGGCTTTATTCCAGTGCCCATATTCTTAATTATTATGCCACATGGTCTGTTTGTATATCTGGCCTAAGGGCTCAAAAGGACAGATTTACTTTCTGTATGCAATTAGGGCTAGAGAAGGCAGAATCTTTTTTTTTAAATATATTTTATTGATTTTTTACAGAGAGGAAGGGAGAAGGATAGAGAGTCAGAAACATTGATGAGAGAGAGACATCGATCAGCTGCCTCCTGCACACCCCCTACTGGGGATATACCTGCAACCAAGATACATGCCCTTGACCGGAATCGAACCTGGGACCTTTCAGTCCACAGGCTGACGCTCTATCCACTGAGCCTAACTAGTTTTAGCTGCAGGATCTTAAGAGAGTTATGTGATGCCTATCTATTTACTATGACAGATAAAATTTACCGTAGATAAGGTATCACTTTGTAGCATAAAAATTATGGACTTTGAAATCAAAAATGTTAGTTTATTGTCTCTAACTCTGCCACTAAATAATGTGTGACAGTAGGCAAGTCATTTAATCTCATTTAACCTCAGGGATTATTTTTTCTCATCTGAAAAATGAGGAAATTGAACTAGGTGATCTCTAAGGTTCCTTCTAACTCTAATATTCTATTAACTAAATAACAAACGTATTACTACAAGATAAAAAAGATGGTTGCTTAAGGATCTGTGATCAAACTGTCAAAGGAAATATCTGACTCAATAGCATTAAATATATGTGGTAAGGTAAACTTAGTGTTTTAGCACTCATTGGCATTTTTGTTTTGCAAATTAATACAGAAATTAGTGTTAGTGGTAATTTTTTTCCTAACTTAAAGAGGAAGGTATCTTGTTATAATATAACCAAAATAAATCCATCAGTTAAAAGGGCCATGGATGTTATAGGAATCTGCATTTATATCTTGAGTAAATGAGGTTATGGTATAGAACGTAGAGTATCTGTAAATGTCTCCAATGTTTGAGCTGAAAACTTTTCATGAATAAAATGTTAGAATGTAATGTGCACCATAGGTTTTCACCCTTCCTCAACCTACCAATTCAAGAAAATCATCTTGTCTAAACTTCTTTCTGGCTATTTATCTGCACTTATCTTGTCTGAGCATTTAGACTGTAAACTTCTGGGACAAGCACTTGGAAATGAAAAACTACGTTACAATCAGATTTATAACCAGATGCCTTTAGCTATGATTAAAGTGATTTCTTTTGCACTTGATACTTGCAGTAAACCTAAATAATACTGTTTTCTCAGTGGTAAAAATATTAAGTCACATTTTTATTAACCACTATTCTAATATTTGATAGGAATAAAATTAAGATTGGGACACCATGGATAGGAAGAATAATTCCATCTATCTGCATTTGATCCATGATTGATTAGAAGTTATTATCACTACTCAATAACTTTTGTTTTAAAGGTTTCAGGTTGAAATTTCTGAATGACAAAGATTCGAATTGGGCAATTTTATTAAAGGTTAGCACCTGCCATACAAAGGCACAAAGGAAGGGAGCCAAGCGAATAATAGACTTCTGCAGCCATACTTTGTTGGTGTCTCATTTAAATACAAGTTTTTAATGGGTTTAAGATTAAGATGTTTATAATTGTTTACATGTGTGTGTAGAAACATAAAAAAGAAATGAAGAAGGTGAAGAAGGAGAAGGAAAGAGAAAGGAGGAGAGACAGAGATGGAGATATATAGTGAGAAGGAACCACACTCTGTGGTGAAGTATGTTCAACATCATATTCTGTTTTGGGGACTATAGCAAATATTGTGTTTTAATTAATTACATGGCATTTATTACATTTGCTTCCTTAAAAGGCCCAGGCAATAAATCATGATAGGTCTAAGCCAGGATGATAATCCAGTTCCACATTCCCAGTGAGTTAACTAGTTCGGGACATGTGATGCATTCTGACTGGCTAATAAACTTCAAAAATAAATATACTGGGATCATCTGGAAAATATTTTTTTCCTAGAATCTTCCTACAAACTTGGATCTATCATGATTTGTGTCCTGGTACTGGGCATATTTTAGCTTTAACAAAATCCAGACGTTTGTTTTCCTGTGTTTGGTCCTGATTTGAACATTCTCATATGAGAAAATGATGCTTGGAGCTATTTCTGTCACCTAGTGACCACACAGGAAGGGGAAAAATAATCACATAGTTGCCCACTCAGTGCCCTGACATCTTTAGAGAACACTGAATGTTCTTTTTATTAAAACCAGTTAGTCAGTTTCTTTGTAACTTATAGCCATAAACATCCTCCATAATACAAGAATCTGCTAAAAATGTAAACTACTTCTCAATAATTGGAATAAAAATATAAGGCCAATATTATGTTGGAAAGCACATAAATTTCCAAATCTGGCTCTCCTTCATGACTCATCTCATACTTCAGCTCAGCCTTAAAGTGTTCCCACTCTTGGTCATGTTGTCCTCCATTTTTCTAGATCATCTCAATGTACTGATCACACACTGTGGAACTTGAACATGTGTTCTTTATTTCTCTTCTAAATCCATGTCACCTCTCCAACAAAATGATAAACTCCTTAAAGATTGTGTTAGACTCTTATAACCAATACAACATCTAGAAGAGTGCTGCTTTTACTTATTGAATTGAATTGTAGCCCTATTCTCTGTCCTGCCAGATACTCTGAAAATAAATTTCCCTCTTCAGGATGGGCACTAGTGGGAGCATGATCCTTTCCACTAGGTTCTGGATACAGAATTTTCTGCTCATTCCTCAATCTCTAATGCATCTTCATGAGGGTACGTGCTAAGTGAATAATACTATCAGAATAAATGGCAGTATTTCTATTATCTCAGGCCTCTACTTTTCCAAAGCACATCTTTTACTTTTGTAAGTCATGCCATTTTTTTGTGGACAACAGTTTGAGAATGTAATCAAAGAAGTAGTATATCATTAGATATTTTAATGATACAAAAATGGCATAACTACTATTTCAAGTCAATTTAAAAGCCTTCACTAAATTCACTAATGCTAATATATTCCAAATAATAGTAGAGCCTTGAGGATTATGAAGACATTCAAATCCTTTTTTTTTATATTTGCTTGTACTTTTCTTTTGCCTTAAATAATGGGTTAATTAAGCAATTGTTCAGGTACTAAAATAAATAAAATAACACACACATAGTCATACTGATTCTACAGGTTTTGCAACATTCTGAGTCTAAGGAAATGTGAAGTCAGAGTCAAGCATTTTTAAAGTGTCCTGGTTGACTCACAGAAGCCTTGTTTCCCTATAAAACATTCAGGGTTTGCAACTATATAGGTAATCTCAAATCTATACTTTCAACTGAAAAACTAGATTTTGGGCATTACACAAAAGTAGATGTGATTGCCTTTTATTTTTCTTACAATAAACTAAGTACATATTTCCCTTCACATTATCAGCAACTTAAAGTGGATTCATTTGAGAAATTACATACCATCCTCACCAAAGATAGATTGAATCCATGACTTCCAAAGGGTCTTTATTTTACTTTTGATTCTATCCTATCCATTCCATTCCTTTTACTGTGGTCCTTATATCTTATGTGAATCAGTCAAAGATAATGTCTTACTTTGATCAGTCCTAAGATGAATGTCAGGAAAACAGGCAATTAGAATTTTAGCACCTGCACAATTCAATTCCAAAGCACTTTAAACAATAGTGCTAAATTTACTATAGAAAATCAAATGTTTATCTTCAGTATGGTTTAATCTGCTTTTCCAGGAAGCTTACATAACAAAAAATACAGCTGGAAGCTATAGTGACCCATTTATAAACATAGTTGGATTTGTTACCAGGGAACCCGTCAAAATCAGCTTAGTTTGTATGAATGGCTCATTTTGGCTCTCTGTGCCTTTCTCCTCATTTGATTTTAGGGAATCCAACTGGTTTAATGATGCCAGCCATGGGGAATAGTTTTCTTTGACTTGGCCAACTGGGCAGGACTGGAATTGATGGCTATTCACATATTGTGATGGTTCATAGATAGCTCCTTTGTCTCTTCCTCTCCCTCATGCTTTCTTTAGTGGGATGGCTTTGGATTTCCTCCTAAAAGTCATCACACTGGGATAAAGCAAAACGCACAGCAAGCTACATATGACATGTAAGTAAATCTCTCTCTTAAGGAATAATCCAATGTGTTACATTGATTATACCTGGCTAGCAGAAAGAAATGGGAGGTAGGTTAGTGTAAGAGATTCAAATGCCAGCACTTAACCAAAATTTAAGCAGCCATTTTTTGCTCCCTGCTCAAGAGGAGGCAGGGCTGGAATCAAATTAGCCATGGCTGTTATTGTCATCTTTGTTCTTCAACACTCCTTGCTCACGATTCATTTTCTTATTTATTAAGCAAGGCCATCTGATGACAACCTGCTGTATTAGTTTTCTAGTGCTGTGTTACAAGTTACCATGAATTCACAGGCCTAAAAACCACATCCGTTTATTAGTTCACAATTCTGTAGGTCAGAAGTTCAGGCAGGCTTGATTGAGTTCTCTATTCTGTCTCATAAGGCTGAAATCAAGGTGAGTTGAGCAGAATGGGCTCTCATTTGAAATATATGGGGAAAAACTCACTTCCAGTTTCATTTAATTTGTTGGAAAGATTCAGTTCATTGTGGTTATAGGGCTAAGATTCCCATTTTCTCTGACTTTTCACATGGTCCCCTCCATTTCAAAACCACCAGCAGCATGTATTTGAAAACTCTCTGACTGCCTCTTCTGCTACCAGCCTAAGAAACCTCTCCTTTTAAAGAGAATGAGGTGATTAGGCAATCCAGATAATCTCCCGTTTGTTATGTAATGTGACATGATCAAGGGAGTAACACCAGGAACTACTCATTTGTTGCTGATGAGAATGCAAAATGATACACTGACTTTGGGAAAAACTTGGCAATTTTCTACAAAGCTAAATATAGACTTACCATTTAATTCTGTAATCACACTCCTAGGTATTTACTCAACTAACTTGAAAACATGTCACAGAAAATCTCTACATGAATTTTTATAGCAGGTCTATTAATCACCATCAAAACCTAAAAGAAACCAAGATGTACTTCAATAGATGAATGGATAAGCAAACCGTGGTATATCTATACAATGAAATACCATTTAGTGATAAACAAAAGTGTATCATCCATCCACACAAAAATATGGATGAATTTTATATAAATACTAGAGGTCCAGTGCACAGATTCATGCACGGGGGTTGGGGGGAGAGTGGAGCACTGCCTCGGCCTGGCCTGCAATCTGGGACCCCTTGGGGGATATCAGAATGTTGGTTTCAGCCCAATACCCCAAGGCCAGGACCAGAAAACCCACCAGTGTATAAATCCATGCACCAGGCCTCTAGTATGCATATACAATCTCTGATTAATCACTTCCCACCCTCCCCCTTTCTTCTGAGACTCATCAATCTGTTCCATGTTTCCATGCCTATGCATTGAGTGTCTGCCCCTTGGTGGTCAAAGTACCTTATAGCTACCAGTTGAATGGTAGAATGGTGAAACAGTGGAATGGTTACTTAGGCTTTGTCATCAAGGGTGAATGCAGGAGTAGAGGGTTAAATAGTGAAGCGCAGGATTTTTTTAGGGTGGTGAAACTATTCTGTATTATACTGTAATGGTGGATACATGGCACTATGCATTTGTCAAAGTCCATAGAACTTTACAACATCAAGAGTCAATCTTAATATGTTCAAATTTAAAAATAAATTTAGAGATCAAGAGATACAAAGAGTGAATGTACTCCAGATAAGAGAATCTAATTATATTACAAATATGGCACAATCTCATAGAAAGGGGTGGGGAAAAGTGCTGGCCTAAGTAACACTGAAAATCAGTGAAGTCTCTAAGACTAAAATCAAAATAAACAATTCTAGTTAATAAAGTAGTGTCCACTGTAAGGATTAGTAATTCTGAAAGTACTATACATATATGCTAGGACTGAACAATGAACTAAATGAATGGTGGATTTCTCACTGTTGTTGTGGGAGTTTATAGATAAGCAATAGATAGAGGCTAGAATGATGCATGTGGTAATAGTTTGGAGTTAATTTCATCAACATGAACTCATATTTAGTTTAATATAAAGATAGTTACACATAGAAACAATTGTAGTCATCTGTAGATAGATAGATAGATAGATAGATAGATAGATAGAGACAGAGATAGATATATGCAACATAGTATGCACACATCTGTTTTCTTGCACTGTTAGATAAGAAGACATATAAGCAATTAAACCCATTAGCAATAAGCATACCGAGTAGCAAGATTTTGATTTCTATGAAAATAGATAAACACTAACAAAATGATAAAAAATTGGCAAAGGTTATTTATTCAGAACTTGCTAGAGAGGCATCTCCATCACTTATATCTTGGATGACTCAAGGCAGGCAGAGCAGTAGGAAACCTTTATAGTGGAAAAAATGGAAATCTTCAGCTATGCCCTGATTGAAGGCTGTTGCATGGGAAAGCAACATTTAGACAGGCTATCTAGAAGTGGTGTATCCTATGCAATTATTTAGGGGTTAATAGTCATAGTTGCTACTCTCTGGATGATTTTAGTTTCAAAGTGGAGACAAAAATTAAGAAAGTTGTCAGTTATTAATCAAGTCCTGGCTATTGTAGGTGAATTGTTGCAGAAGTTATTATTTGGCTTCCTGAGCTGGTTGCTAATGACTTTCTACAAGCCTGACTTTTAGATAGTAGGCTGGATTCCTGAGCTGCTAACTGTAGATAATGGGTTGGTTTTCTGGGCTGGTTGCTACAGACTATGGGTCAAAGTTCCATTTTTATATATGGTCTGGCTATTGTTTCTTTGTATACTGCCTTCCATTTGTAATAACATTCTATAATACAAAGAACTAGACATCTTTGAACAAATAACTTATTACAAGACTGGGGCAAGAAATATGCAACATGAGCCTAGAGCATATTTTAGTACCAGAAAGTAAGGGAATGACAATAACAACAACCTCATAATCATGGTAGTACGTCAAAGGGACAGAGGAGACAATTTTAGGAGCCTCCAGTGAGCAAAGTTGAAACAATTTGAGAAACAAAATAAGTATCTTATAAAAATAAAAACAAATTTGAATTACAACTCAAACTGTGAAATAAGCATCCTTTATCCTATATGATTGAATAAATAAATAAGTGGGGAGAATAGACAAACCCTTTATGCAAAATTCCAAATGATTTTTATAGATACCTTTCCCCAAGTGGGTAGAGCATAATTCCCCACTCTTCCAGTGTGGGTTTCACATAGTGACTTCTTTCCAAAAAGTATAGTGTAGAATGAGGTAGGGAGTGGAGAAAAATGTTATGATGGTGAAACCTGACAAATAGTACTTCAGCCAGTTAATCAAGGTCAACCATCAATAATCATAAATAATGTTGATAACATTGATAACATGTTCTCTTGACATTGATGTGAAGAGAATGTCACTTTAACTCTCTAATTTTATCTTCAAAACATATAATCCCAGTTTAACCATAAGTGGAACAATGTATAAGTCCCAATTGAAGGGATTCTATAAAATACCTGACCAGTATTTCTCAAAACTGTCAAGGTCATCAAATACAAGGAAAGTCTAAGAAACTGTCCTGATCAAGAGGACCTAGAGAGACATGATTACTAAATGTAATATAGGATTCTGGTTGGGAGCTTACAGTGCTAAAAGGTAAAAACTTTTACATAGACACGGGTAAAAACTAAGAAATCCTGAAGTAAGGGCTTTAGTTAATAATAACTTGGTAGTGATTCATTAGTTATGATAAATGTACTACAATTATGTAGGATGCTAACAATAGAGTGAAAGTGGGTGTGGTATATATGAGAACTCTCTGTACTATATTTACAACTTTTCTGTAACTCGAACTATTCTTAAATTAAAAGTTTATTTTAAAAACATATTGTGGGTTCTACTGTGAGGACAAACAAAATAGCCTGCTGGGCTTCAAATGCTACCTCTGATATAATATTATTCCTGAGAAAGCAGAAACTCTGTTGTATTTCTGCAGGGTCAGCAGGAGCTTAGATACTACAGAGTGAGTATTGCTGAAGACCTGAGGCAGAGGAGATGAATAAAATACCTTTGGAGTGGCCCCACTAACTGCTGAGGTGACACCAAGCAGTATCCAGTGACCTTAAGGTGGGAGAAGTTGAAGGAAGAATATTTTAGTACAACAGTGCATATTAATAGTTCAACATACTACTTCTAGAGTAGCCCAGATGTGAAAGGCCTCCTGGGGTACATTATATGGGTCTGTTATGTGGGAAATTATACCTTGCAGGGGACTACATCTAGCAGAATACACTTTGAGCTTTGCACACAGAAAGAAAGAATATTAACTTTCTAATTAAAATACCACAGAATACAAGAAGATGGATCTGATGGAGACCATTTCCACATAGCTCTGACTTGATTAACAATTTAGAGATAAAAAAAAGATAATCCAGGATAAATTATTTTAGTGAACCAGAAAAAAATGCATCATTTTTATGAAATTATATTTTAAGTGATACACTCAGAATAAGTGCTTAATGGAAAAACCAATGGAGTGATGGATGAACAGACCTGACACACAAAAATTAAGCACCCTTACCTTTTTGGGATTAAGTCCTCCTCAGAGAAATTGGTCTCATAAAATACCATCTAAGGGAGAGCTTAGCATAAACCTCTGGTCTGATTTTTTTGTTTCTACTCTGGGCTTATAGCCAGTTTGTTTTAAATCAGTTGACTAAGAACTCAAGTGGAATTGGATTTGCTACATGTATGCAACATCTTATAGCTTTAAATCAAATATATAATTGATTTCAGAGAGGAAAGAAGAGGAGATAGAAATATCCATGATGAGAGAGGATCATTGATTGGCTGCTTCCTGCATATACCCCACTGGGGATGGAGCCCACAACCCAGGCATGTGCCCTTGACCTGAATGGAACCTGAACCTGGGACCTTTCAGTCCACAGGCCGACATCCTATCTACTGAGCCAAATTGGCTAGGGCAGTGGTCGGCAGTTTTCTGCTCTGTTGACTAATGAGTTTGCCAACCACTGGAATAGGGGTTTAATCACAAGGAACAACAACAGCCTGTAATTATTGGAATCAAGAATCTAGGTCAGTGGTCAGCAAACTCATTAGTCAACAGAGCAGCAAACTCTGGCTCGCGAGCCACATGTGGCTCCTGAGCCGAAGTTTGCCAACCATTGGCTAGGGCAACACTTTATAGCTTTTAGTTTTTTGGGGAAAGTCCATTTCATGTGCACTGTTTCACTTATAGTTTGATTATTACAACTGTAAGAAGTAGAAAACTTTTATGTTGTTCATTCTAAAAGATTAAAACAAAAACTGAAAGAAATTTAGCGATTAGTTTAAGGTAACCCAAACATAAAATTATGAACACAGACTTCACCTCAGACTTCTTAACTCTCAGCCCATGCACTTTTTCCTCTGCCATGCTGCCTTTTTTTTCATGCTGCCTTTTATACACATCCTAGAACCTGAATATGATTGGCTTCACCCACTTACCAAGATATCTTAAAGTTTCTCATAAAATATTTTGGGGAGCATACAATGCAGCTAGCAGTGATCCTCTATATAATTGGAACTGAAATAGGAGGGTAATCATCTAGGCTAAAGGTTTGAAATGACACTGATTGTTTTCTCCTGTCAGTACTACCTGTTACTTGAAGCAGCTCATAGCATCTGTCTATTAAGACCACTTTGGCGGAAATTGGCTAGAGATGTGTCACAAAGACCTGAGTGAGGATGTGCTTTCAAACAAAAATGTCAGTGATATAAGAACTGCTTTTGTAATGCCACCCCCTTAACAGAGTCGCGGCCTGAGCTAAACTATCTCAGATTCCAAATCAGGAAATTTAATGTAAGGAAGACTTGATCAAACTAGGATATTCAGTTAAGTATTTGAGTACTTGATCAATTAAATACCAATCACCTGGCTCTCAGGGTATTTATAGGGTTTTGCTTAATTTATCCCCATCAATTAAATGAAAATTTAGTACCATGGAAGGTAAGGGATAAGGACATGGTGAGGGGGAGGCAAAGCCCCTGTAACTGAAGGTAGCACAAATCAGCCCGATTGCCAAATGGTTCCAGACCTCTTCTTTACTCTTGTCAAATAAGGAAAAATTTCAGGACAATCAAGTCAGTGATACTGTGAGAAATGATATCTTTATACAACAGGAGATCAGAGGTGTCAGCCCCAGCACTTACAGTAAAACAATGTTTAAAAAGAAAGCCCAAGTCTGGAGTAACCTCACCGGTGACTTTATTGTTGTTCGATAACTTAGTTCCTGGTATTTTAAATCTCTAAAATGGATACCACAATAGCAATGCTATGTCAAACTACTCAGATTATGTGACTTATTTGAAATAAACTATAATAAAAAGGAGATAATAAAAAACCAACATATACAGATTTTTAAGCTTTTAATCAATTGTTTCAGCATCAGATAGCCAACATGGTAATAGATTTAAAAATCATATGGCTCTGACTGGTAGAATTGTGGTTTGTTTATTTTTTAAATTCTCACTCAAAGATATGTTTTTACTGATTTTAGAGAGAGAAGAAGAGAGCCACATCGATGTGAGAGAGAAACATCCATCTATTGGTTGTCTTCCGAATGTACCCTGACCAGTTATTGAACCTGCCCATTCCAGGAATTGAACTCATAACCTAGGTATGCACCCTCACCAGGTATCAAATCTGCCACCTTTTGGTGTATGGGACGATTCTCCACCTAACTGAAATGTGGATTATTTTTTTAAAATATTTTTATCATTTTTGTGTGATTTTTCTAATTTTAACCAATGAAATATATTTGCTTTTGTAACTATTTTAAATATAAAAAATAATGTAACATTATTATCAAATTATATGCCAGAAGACTTAGAAAATATTAAAATGTTCCACCCCCATATTTAGGCAGACCTAAGTCAAATTTACTAAAGTGGTAGCCCTTGAGCTTGCAAAGTACTTCATTGTTTAAATATCTTTATTTTACCAATGAGGCAACTACAAAAAAAAAACAAAAACAAAAAAACAGAGCAGTTAAATACCTTGTCCCAGGAACATAGGTAGTTGGTAGCAGAGACTAAGAAAGATCACCACAACTTAGTATCATCTTTTTTTTTTTCATTTCATCTTTTTCATACTCTCCGTGTCTCTGCAAACCATTGCCATTATCATCCTTCCTATGATCCCACCTTCCTTGGGGTTTATGTTTGAGGAATTTTGTTATAGACAAGTGGTTTGAAACTACTATAGCCCTGGGAACACACCATTTGGAAAAGGTTCTATATAACAACTCCATCAATGTACATAAGCAGCATTTTGTAAAGACAAAGGTATCCCACTAAAAAAATAAACCCTGACTAAAAGATTGATATCATCATTCTGTCACATTGCCCAAAATCCCCATTCTGCCATGCTTATAGATCCTTAGATGCAATATTCAATCAATCACCCACAAGAAGTTTTATTAATAACATACCACATGATACGATATAGAGATTCAAAGATGAACAAACTGTAGTTCTTCCCCTTGAGGAGCTGGCATAATAGCAAGTAGATAAACTACTTAAAATTGTGACAGAGAAATAGGTCTTCTGAGAATGCAACACAAAGGCTCCTAACTCAGGAGGAGATACTCATGGAAGGAAGTGACATTTTAAAGGCTAAGTAAGCAGATGAAGTGGGGAAAATTGAGTGGGGCATCCTTAGAAGAGAAAACATGTAATGACTCAGACACATTAAGGTTATTGTGGAGCTAAAAGTAGTTCAGTACAACTAAGGAAAGATAAGACATTATGGAATAGTGACAGATGATGATAGAGAGGTAAACAGGTGTCAAGTTATAAAGGGCCTTTGTGGACCATGATAAGGAATTTGGACTCTTTCTAAAGCTGTTTATAGTCAGTGAATGAATTTAAACAGAGCATGCATTAGAATTTGGCTTTACAGCATTATGTTATCTGGAAGGTCCTCCACATTAGCATGAATTATTCCTAACCAGAAGCTGCTCACTAAAGGAATGAAAACAGAATTATATATAGGTCAGGTATGCTGCCTGTTAATCAGATGGGTAATGATAATGGTAAATCTTTCTTGGGACTTTGGAATACATACTCCTATCTTTCGAGTAGAGCTTATTCCTCTCCATGGTATACCCCTCTCTCTGTTTGTGTCAGCTTCATTTTTTTTTATTTTTGTATTTTTTTTATTGATTTCAGAGAGGAAAGAAGTGGGAGAGAGAGAAACATCAATGATGAGAGAGATTCATCTATCAGCTGCCTCCTACACATCTCTTACTGGGGATCAAGCCCAGAACCCAAACATTTGCCCTAACCAGGAATCAAACTGTGGCCTCCTGGTTCATAGGTCAATGTTCAATCACTGACCCACACAAGCTGGGCTGTTTATGTCACCTTGTTGCTTTTTTTAATCCACTTTGAGTCCTCATAGCAAACAAGCAAACCAAACTTCATAAATATGAACTTACCAAACATACTTATTGCCCCTATGCTAATATAGCCTGATATCAAAGAGTATATCACTCATAATGTCAGCTTTGCTCAACCTTAAAGTTGCTGTCCCCATTAGCTGCTTTTTAAGTTAGACATTGGATTAATTACCTAGAAAGTCAGCCACTCTTACTAAAAAAATATATAGTGTCTCCCATACAGAGCTTAAATATATCCCAGGAGACAAAGTAAAGTCCCATCTGTGTATAGATGTTTAAAGTATGTGTTTATTCTCCAACCTTTACAACTAATTATCAATCAGAAGGGCATAATCAGCTATAGAACCTCTGCTAGCCCCTCTCAGCCATTGACAGAGCCTTTGGGCAATAGTCTGGCTGAAAGCAATACCGCATGCATTAATATTTAACTATGAATTCCATCTGGAACAGCTAAAAAAACTGCAGAGTTAGAAATTGTAGGAGTGAAGAAAACAGCTCAGCTTTCAATGTACTAAAGGTGTCCCTGATTAGGGAGACATGGTGTAACAATTTTCAGGGAAATTGCAGATGAATAATTTGAGTGAGGGCATTTTGTACCTAAATTAGCTAAGGAAGACTGTGGCACAAACACATTATTTTATGATATTGCTTGAGATAGTGTCCTGCCACTCATTCACTTAAGAAAAAGATCTCTCCCTAACTGGTTTGAGTCAGTGGATAGAGCATTGGCCTGTGGACTGAAAGATCCTGTGTTCAATTCCAGTCAAGGGCATGTACCTTGGTTGTGGCCACATCCCCAGTAGAGGGTGTGCAAGAGACAGCTGATTGATGTTTCATCAATGTTTCTAACTCTATCTCTCCCTTCTTCTGTAAAAATTAATAAAAATATTTTTTCAAAAGAAGAAAAATATTTCCATCTTCTAGTAGAGTGATTCAGAAAAGCAATGAATGGTGATTAAATGCTTAAAAGAAATTGCACTTTGTCACTTTGAGATACCATGGCAAAACTGATACCTGGACCAGCTCTTTCAGTACCTCAATAAGTGACCTTGAAGTTTCTTAAAATCTCTATAGACTTTTTTCTTAACCTATAAAATATTAAAATGATTTAAAGATGAGATAATAAATATTAAAATGTTAAATGTATCTGTATCTACACTAATAAAAGAAAAATATGCAAATTGACTGTACCTTCACAAAGCCCACCAGCCAATCAGGAGTGAGTATGCAAATTAACCCAACAAAGATGGAGGGTTAATTTGTATATGCAGGTGCCAAGCAATCGGGGATGGGATGGAACGCTTGCATCATCACCATGGCTATGAGGCAGGTGTTCCGCACTGCTCCAGCAGCTCCAAGACTGGGAAATGTGGGAAAGCAGAAAGGCAGCTCTAGGCCAGAGTGAAGGCAGTGCTGCCAGCCAGGGGAAGGAAGGCACATTCCTGCACGAATCTTCATGCATCAGGCCTCTAGTACATTTATAATGTGTTGATGAGGGTTTGGATATGAATGAATCATTAAATGAATCATATAACTTGAGAACAGGAAGGGCTCTTAATGTTCATCAATTCAATCTATTCCTTTAAAGACTAGAAAATTGAGTTCATAGAAAGTGATTTGCCCACTGTCATTTTCTCCTGAGAACAACCTTCTACTCAGTTTGATGCCCAATCCCAATGAACATTTTGCATCTTGTTAGTTAGAAAAGGGATAGACAGACTTGGTAGGAGAAAAGTGAGGCAAAGAGGGAAAATTATCTCAGCCTGGACAACAGAGAATGGTGCTAGCAATTAAAAACAATATTAATACAGGTGGCAAGGATGGACTAGAAAAGGTCAATGGGGGGAAGGAAAATATATGTAATATTTTCAACAACAAATATTTTTAAATAATAATAATAATAATAATAATAATAATAATAATAAAATCAATAAATAAAATAAAAACAATGTTGATATTCAGTGTGCTACGACCACTAATACTTTGACCCAGACCACTACCAGACTTTTCCTAAAATAGTTACATGCAACAAGATGCAGTGATAATAGAAGGCAAAGTTGTATTTGTGAGGGCTTTGGCCACAAATCCCAGTGGGGAAAAAAAAATTGTGACTTGGGCTGGAACATGCAGAATGTTCCCTTTTTACATGATAGTTAAATTTTGATTAAATCAGACCATGTGGCCTTCTCAGTGGAATTTAGTCACTTTCTAACACTTCCACTGCTACCACTGTGGCTAAAGCCACTATCACCACCTCTCATCAGAGTTATTGCAGCAGCCTCTTAACTTGTCTCCTTGCTTCCACTCTTGCCTTCTATTGTCCATTCTTAAAAATAGTCAATGATTCTGTGAAAATATATCAGATCACGTCATGTTCCTACTTAAAGCCATCCAAACTATTATAGTGGCTTTCAAGGCCCCTTTCATTATCTCCTTCTCTATTAGCTCTTTGCCTTCATCTTCTGCTAGTCCTCACTTCAATTACTGCTCCAGTCACACTGACTTCTGTGCTGTTCCTTGAACTACACTAAACATCTTGGCTCCTCAGTAACATTTTATGTGTTGATTTCTCTGTCTGAAATATTCTTCCTCCAGATATGTGATTACTTCACAAGCTTTCTATTCAAATGTCACTTGAAGAGGTCTTTCTTGATCTCCATAAAAATAGTAACATACACTCACCCCTTCCTGTCTCTACCATCCCTTACCTTGCAGTATTATTTTTCAGTTTACCACTTTCTATCTCCCCTACTAGAATGTAAGAGCCATAAGGTTAGGGGTTTCAGTGATTTCGTTTTGTTTGGATTTATTTTAATATAGTTTTTCTTCACTAATGTATCTTAACACCTAAAACAGGTACTGATAGTAGGCATGAAACTAATATTTGTTTAATGTGATAACAATTGAATAAGAACTTAAAAATGCCATTTATGTTTATGTGAGTGGCACTGTGCTAAGTATTTTGCATCTCTTGT
The DNA here is from genome assembly GCA_011751065.1 of Lasiurus cinereus. Classification (NCBI taxonomy): domain Eukaryota; kingdom Metazoa; phylum Chordata; class Mammalia; order Chiroptera; family Vespertilionidae; genus Lasiurus; species Lasiurus cinereus. Next base: position 28,692,097 of record JAAGEH010000015.1, on the reverse strand, counting down.
CTCACACATACAAATGTAGCACTACAGAAGGTACTGTGGGTTATCTCATTAAAGAATGAGAAACCTGACAGGATAAGCAATTTATTCAAGGCCACAGAGCTAGGTTAGGATTCATTAAAGTCTAAGCATGGCTAACTCCCAAATCCCAGGCACTTAGTCACCATGAAAGACTGCCTTCTTAGTTTCAATCTGAACCTAAATTTGCTTTCCTTTTTTTCTTTTATTCCTCATTCTGTTTTATGAAAATAAATGGTTTTGTATATGTGTAGCTATATAGGAAAGTTCTCTCCCTGCCTACTGAATATCAGTCCAATAAGTGATGATATTCCAAGTAGGACACCATTTAATTTCAACAAGTGACTCTGAATGCTGATGAGTTAACATGAAAAAGAGTACAAGTGGGGTGCACAGAAGCCTGATCAGCAGACTGGCTTTAAGTGATTTTGGTACTTATCCGAAGTTCAGCATACTAGAAAGTGTTTGTATGACCTGGGAATTAGAAAACAAACATCCACAGAAAGCACTGAGTTTTTGGTCATGATAAATTTCAAATCTGATCGTCAAGCTGTCAAACACTGAACACAAGGCTTGTATCAGTCTGTGTGCCTATTGACAATGTCATTTTCCTGAGAAAGAAAGAAAGCAAAAAGTTATCTAATCCAGTCAAGCAAACTATAGATTCTAGGATAAAGATGTTGATTTATGTGTGTATGGGGGTTGGCTTAATCGAAAGCCTTAGAGATCATAGAATGACTGTAACACACAATAATAATTATGTAGTTATTGCTTCTGCCTTTGACAGTTTGAGAAATGCAATTAAAGAAACAAAGTCCTGAATGTGATGGTTATTAAATGGCACAGCCCAGACTAGTCCCCAGATTTTTTAACTCATAGTTCATTGTTATCTTCTCTTTATCACACAACATTCCTAACAATTTTTGTGGGATATTTGCATTAATTTTACTTAATCTTAATGGTTCCGGGAATATTCAAGTTTGATAACCATCAAGTGCTACCAATACTTGATCAACAGATATGACATAGGTACACTCTTAACTAGAGTAGTAGGAGTGTTACTGCAAAGCCCCTTGCCCAAAATTTTGCTTATACGAATCTGACCTTAGACATTATTTTTCTTTATTTAGTTAAGGCATTTGAGAAGAACCTCATAAAATAAATTGTAATTCTATATTATAAATTGGTACTAGAGGCTGGTACACAAAATTCATGCATGAGGGTGTGACTTCCTCAGCACAGCCTGCACCCTCTCCAATCTGGGACCCCTCAAGGGATATCTGACTATCTGTTTAGGCCCAATTCCAATCCTCTTGGAATTGGGCCTAAATGGGCAGTTAGACATCCCTCTCACAATCCAGGACTGCTGACTCCCAACTGCTCACCTGCCTGCCTTCCTTATTGCCCTAGCTGCTTCTGCCTGCCAGCTTGATCATCCCCTAACCACTCCCATGCCAGCCTATCAATGCCTAACTGCTTCCCTGCCAGCCTGTTTGCCCCTAATTGCCCTCCCCTACAGGTCTGGTCACCCTTAAATGCTCTTCCCTGCAGTCCCAGTCACCCCTAACTTCCCTCCTCTGCCAGCCCGGTCACCACTAACTGTCCTCCCCTAAAGGCTTGATCACCTGCAACTGCCTCCCTTGCAGGCCTGGTCCCTCCCAAATGGCATCCCCTGCTGGCCTCCTCTGCTGGCCATCTTTTGGTGGCCATCTTGTGTCCACATAGCAGCAGCCATTGTTGACCATATGGGGGCAGCCATCTTGTGTTGGAGTGATGGTAAATTTGCACATTACTTTTTTATTATATAGGAGCTTTGGTATCCCAGGATTATATTTAAGAATGTGCCATTGCACATATATATTTTAATGAGAGGGAGGGGAAGAAAAGGGAGAGAGACAGGAGTTCTTTAAATAAAGAGACCCAGTGAAAGAGCCTAGATATCCAGAGGACAGCATGGAAACATATAATACCTAGAATAGGAAAAGCAGAATGTTTCAGGGGCTGGGGGCTGAAGGGAGAGAGGAACATGAGAAATAGAAAAAGGGTCTAGGAGTTAAAATTATGATTTATTGATTTTGCTTTGAGATAGCTTTGATGAAAAACCAAAAAAACCCAAAACACCAAAGTTCTATCTATTGCAAAATAAAATGAGCTTGCACAGTCAAAATATTTTTGTAAGCATCACAGGAAAGGAGAACAACAACAAAAAGTCTTAGCATTTCAATGTACTCCAGTATGTAACCTAGGAAGCTAGAACTGATTTTCTGGAAAGCTAGTGAGCTACTAAATGGAGAGTGTAAACTGCAAATGATCTAAATCAAGAATGTTAATGAGAAACTCTATTGCATGTTGATTCTTTAATTCTATTTCTGTGTTAAATTTTTTTAAAGATCATATATGGAATAGTAAAGGGTTTGTAAGAAAGCACTAAAATAGGTTACAAATGATAAAAGAACATTATATTTCAGGGAGATATCCTGTTTGACTCGTTAAATGGCCCACCATAGTAAACATAATTTGGTCAATAATTACTGTAAGCAAATCAAAAATAAATAAGAAGTGTTCATTGATATTCATTTAAAGAAATATTTTAACACATTTTGAATAACATAATTCCACTGTGTAATAATTTAGCTCTGTTCTTGCAATACATATGGAATCCAATTGTAAAATCAAGTGTATTTATCAATTAATTAGGAATGGATTTTAAGAGAACTGGCACCACTATTTACACTAATTATAAGACTCTTCTGGAAATGACGGCGGAATAGATGGATGTGTCCAGAGCCTTGTCGCTGAACAGACAGTGAGAACAGCTGGGGGTCGCATTGGGAGTGTTTGCTGCCAAGTTAAGGGACAGTTATCCTCCAGGAGAAGGTGGGGGACTGCTGGACAGGGCTCCCCTGACCAAGAAGCCCCACTGCCACAAGATTATTGTCTCCCAGAGACACCAGGGCGAATGTGGAGACTTCACCATCTTGCAGGAGAAAGTGGATGTCTATGGCGGCCTGAAAAGCTATAGCTGCAGCACCCAGAGAACAGCCAGGGGACCAAGAACACCACTCTCCAATTGGCACAAACATTCAGATTCAGAGGAGCTCCACATGCCACATGGAAAGGAGAGAGAACTACATAATCAGACACCCGGAGAAGAAGTAAGACCATGGGCAGACAAAGAAACAGCCCACATATTAAAGAAAAGCAGATATCACCAGAAAAGGAAGTAAATGAAATAGAAGCAAACAACCTGCCAGAGAAGGAGTTCATAGAAACGAACATAAGGTGGCTGAAAAGAATGGAAGGCAAAATATACAATATGAGTAAGAGCCAAGAGGAAATGAAGAAGAACCAAGAGGAAATGAAGAATAACCAAAAAGAAATAAAAAATAACATTGCTGCTGTAAAGAACTCAGTAGAAATCATCAAAAGTCTAGAAGAAGCAGAGGACCGCATCAGTGAGCTAGAACACAATGTTGGAAAAAATAACCAAGAACAGCAGCTTCTAAAAAACATAAAAATTAAAAAGCAAGAGGAGAGCCTAAGGGAACTTTGGAATAACCAGAAAGAAAACATCTGCATAATTGGAGTTCCAGAAAGAGTGGAAACTGAGCAAGGAATAGAAAACCTGTTTCAAGAAAGAATGACAGAAAAATTCCCTGATGTAGGAAAGAAAAAACCCACACAAATCCAAGAAGCTCACAGAATCCCAAGCAAAATGAACCCCAAAAGACGGATACCAAGGCACATTATAATTATTTTTTAATATTTTAATTTTTTTAATTTTTTAATTCTGTTACATATATACATATCTTCCCATTGCCCCCCCTCCCAGGCATACCCAATCTCCCAGTGTCTTGTGTTCATTGGTTATGCTAATATGCATGCACACAAGTCCTTTGGTTGATCTCCTATCTACCCCATCTCTCCTTCATCTTGCTGCTGTAATTTGACAGTCTGTTCGATTCTTTACTGCCTGTGTATCTATCCGTTAGTTCATCACTTCATAATGTTCATTATTATCCACAAATGAGTAATATATTGTGGTATTTCTTCTTCATTGACTGACTTATTTCATTTAGCATAAGGCTCTCCAGTTCCATCCAGGTAGCTGCAAATGGTAAGAATTCCTTCTTTTTTTTAAATTAAATCTTTATTATTCAGATTATTACATTTGCTCCTCTTTTTTCCCCTTCATAGTACCCCTCCACCCAGCTCCTACCCTTCCCTCTGCCCTTCCTTACTGACCTCCCATTTATTTCATCCATAGGTGTACAATTTTTGTCCAGTCTCTCCCTGTACACCCCTCATGCCTTTCCCCCTGAGAATTATCAGTCCACTCCCTTTCTGTGCTCCTGATTATATTATATTCACCAGTTTATTCTGTTGATCAAATTTTTAATTCACTTAATTTTTAGATTCACTTGTTGATAGATATGTATTTGTTGTTCATAATTTTTTGGCTTTTACCTTTTTCTTCTTCCTCTTCTCAGAGTACCTTTCAGCATTTCATATAGTACTGGTTTGGAGTTGATGAACTCCTTTAGCTTTTTCTTATCTGTGAAGCTCTTTATCTGCCCTTCAATTCTGAATGATAGCTTTGCTGGATAGATTATTCTTGATGGTAGGTTCTTGCTATTCATCACGTTGAATATTTCCTGCCACTCCCGTCTGGCCTGCATCGTTTCTATTGAGAAATCAGCTGACAGTCGTATGGGTACTCCCTTGTAGGTAATGAACTGTTTTTCTCTTGCTGTTTTCAATATTCTCTCTTTGTCTTTTGCTCTTGGTATTTTAATTATGATGTGTCTTGGCTGCAAATGGTAAGAATTCCTTCTTTATAATGGAAGCATAGAATTCCATTGTGTAGATGTACCATAGTTTGATGATCCACTAATCTGCTGACGGGCACCTAGGCTGTTTAGAAATTGTAGCTATTGTAAATTTTGCAGCTATGTACATAGTGGTGCATAAATCGTTTCTGATTGGTGTTTCTACTTAATTAGGATATATTCCTAAGAGTGGGACTGCTGGGTCAAATGGGAGATTCATTTTCAGTTTTTTGAGGAAACTCCATACTGTTCTCCACAGTGGCTGCACCAGTCTGCATTACCACCAACAGTGCACAAGGATTCCTTTTTCTCCACATCCTCACCAACACTTGTCATTCGTTGATTTGTTGATGATTGCCATTCTGACATGTGTGAGATGGTATAGCATTGTTATTTTGATTTATATCTCTCGGATAATTAGTGACTTTGAACATGTTTTCATGCATCTCTTGGCCTTCCTTCTGCTGTCTTTCAAAAAGGTTCTATTTAGGTCTGTTGCCCATTTTTATATTGGATCATTTATCTTTCTTTTATTAAGTTGCATAAGTTGGCTGCAGATGTCGGAGATTAAACCTTTATCAGTGATAACATTTGCAAATATATTCTCCCATCCACTGGGCTTTCTTGTTGTTTTGTTGATGGTTTACTTAGCTGTGCAAAAGCTTTATATTTATATGTACTCCCATTTGTTTATTTTTTCTTTAGCTTCCATTGCCAGTGGATCAGTATCAGTGAAGATGTTCTTTCTAATATGTCTGAGATTGTGTTGCCAGTGGATTGCTCTAGTATTTTTATGGTTTCACATCTAATGTTTAAGTCCTATATGCATTTCAAGTTTATTTTTGTATTTGGTATAAGTTGGTGGTCCAGTTACGTTTTTTTCACATGTATCTGTCCAATTTTCCCAACACCATTTATTAAAGAGGCTGTCTTGGCTCCATTGTATGTTCATGCGTCCTTTGTCAAATATTAATTGAGCATAGTGGTTTGGGTGGATATCTGATTCTCTATTCTATTCCATTTTTCTATATGTCTGTTCTTGTGCCAGTACCAGGCTGTTTTGTAAAGAGTTGCTTTGTCAAATAGCTTGAAATCTGGTATTAAGATTCTACCTATTTTATTCTTCTTTCTCAGAATTGCTGTGGCTATTCGCAGTCTTTTTTTGTTCCAGATGAATCTTTGAAGAGTTTTTTCTGGGTCCGTGAAATACGTCCTTGGTATTTTAATGAGTCGTGCATTGAATCTACAGATTGCTTTGGTTAATATGGACATATTAATGATGTTGGTTCTCCTAATCCATGAGCATGGTATGCTCTTTCATCTTTACGTCTTCCTCTATCTCTTTTTTCATTGTGCTGTAGTTTTCTGCATATAGGTCTTTTACCTACTTAGGTAGGTTTATTCCTAGATATCTTATTTTTTTTTTTAGTGCAATGGTAAATGGGATTGCTTTTTTAGTCTCTCTTTCTGTAATTTTACTATTAGTGTATATAAATGCCACAGATTCCTTGGCATTAATATTGTATCCTGCTACATCGCCAAATTCATTTATTAAGTCTATTAGTTTTGGGATGGAGTCCTTCAGGATTGGTATGTACAGTATCATGTAATCTGGAAATAAGGACAGCTTTACTTCTTTTCTAATGTGGATGCCTTTTATTTCTTCTTCTTGTGTAATTGCAATGACTAATACTTCTAGTATTATGTTGAACAGGAGAGGTGAGAGTGTGTATCAATGTGTTCTTCCTGTTCTTAAGGGAAATAGTTTTAGTTTTTGCCAATTGAGTATGAAGTTAGTTGTAGGTACATCATATATGGCTTTTATGATGTTGAGGAATGATTCTTCTATTCTCACCTTGCTGAGAGTTTTTATCAAGAAAAGGTGTAGGATTTTGTCAAATGCTCTTTCTGCATCAATTGATAAGACTATGTGATTTTTGTCTCTCAATTTGTTTATGTAATGTGTCACATTTATTGATATTCATATATTGTACCATCCTTGCATTCCTGGGATGAATCCTACTTGATCATGGTGTATGATCTTTCTGATGTGCTGCTGGATACGATTTGATAGAATTTTGTTTAGGATTTTGGCATCTATATTCATGAGAGATATTGGACTATAATTCTCTTTCCTTGTGTTGTCTTTATATGGTTTTGGTATTAGGGTGATGCTAGCTTCATAGAAGGTCTTTGGAAGTGTTCCTTCTTGAATATTTTTGAGTAGTCTGTGGAGGATAGGTTTTAATTATTTTTTGAATGTTTGGTAAAATTCTCCTGTGTAGCCATCTGGTCCCGGGCTTTGGTTTGCTGGAAGCATTTTGATGACTGCTTCAATTTCTTCCATAGTTATTGGCCTATTGAGCTGTTTAGATTCTTCCTCATTGAGTTTTGGAAAGTTATATTTTTCTAGGAATATGTCCATTTCTTGCAGGTTGTCCAACTTGTTGGAATAGAGTTGTTCATACTATTTTTTAACAATCCTTTGTATTTTGGTGAGATCTGTTATTATTTCTCCTCTTTCATTTCTGATTTTGTTTATTTGGGTCTTCACTCTTTGCTTCTTGGTGTGCCTGGCTAGGGGTCCATCAATCTTGTTTATCCTTTCAAAGAACCAGCTTTGTTTTGTTGATCTTTTGAATTGTTTCTTTGGTCTCCAAGTTGTTTATCTCTGCTCTGATCTTCACTATTTCCTTCCTTCTGAGTACACTGGGCTTTTCTTGTTGCTCACGTTCTAGCTCTTTGAGTTGTACGTTTAGGTGATTTATTACCATTATTTCCTGTTTTTTGCAGTAGGCTTGTAGGGCTATGAACTTCCCTCTCAAGACTGCTTTCACTGTGTCCCATAAATTTTGTATTGTTGTGTTGTCATTGTCATTTGTTTCCATGATGTTTTTTATTTCTTCCTTGATCTCTCTGGTTACCCAGTCGTTGTTTAAAAGCATGCTGTTTAGTCTCCATGTGTTTGATTTCTTTCTATTGTTTTTATTATAGTTGATTTCCAGTTATATGCCACTGTGGTCTGAGAAAATGCTTAGTATGATTTCTATCTTCTTGAATTTGAAGAGACTTTTCTCATGACCCAACATATGATCTATCTTTGAAAATGACCCATGTGCACTGGAGAAGAATGTATATTCTGTGGCTTTGGGGTGAAATGTTCTGAAGATGTCAATTAATTCCTTCTGGTCTAGTGAGTCATTTAGGATTGATGTTTCTTTGCTGATTTTTTGTTTAGAGGATTTGTCCAATGGTGACAGTGGGGTATTAAAGTCTCCTACTATGATTGTATTGCTGTCAATCTCTCCCTTAATATGCTCCAAGAGTTTTTTTTATGTATTTAGGTGCTCCTATATTGGGTGCATATATGTTTACAAGAGTTATTTCTTCTTGTTGGATTGTTCCCTTTAGTATTATGAAGTGGCCTTCTTTATCTCTTGTTATGTCCTTCACTTTGAGATCTAATTTGTCAGATATAAGTATTGCAACCCCAGCTTTTTTTTCATTTCCATTTGCCTGAAGTACCATGTTCCATCCCTTCACCCTCAATCTGTGTGCGTCTCTTTTCCTAAGGTGGGTTTCTTGCAGACTGCAGATATGTGGATCATGTTTTCTTATCCAATTGGTTACCCTATGTCTTTTGATTGGAGCATTTAATCCGTTTACATTTAAAGTTATTATTGATAAGTACTTATCTGTTGCCATTTTTAGTCCTTACCCCCGAGTTCCTTCTTCGCTTCCTCTTTCTTTTTATTACAGCAGACCTTTTAACATTTCTTGCATTGCTGGTTTGGTGGTAATATATTCCCTTAGTCCTTTTTTGTCTGTGAAGCTTTTGATTTCACCTTCAATTTTGATTGAGAGTCTTGCAGGGTACAGTATTCTTGGATTCAGACCCTTCCTTTGCATGACTTTGTATATTTCATTCCATTCTCTTCTGGCCTGACGAGTTTCTGTTGAGAAGTCAGTAGCTAGTCTTATGGGGGTTCCTTTGTAGGTAACTTTCTGTTTCTCTCTGGCTGCTTTTAAGATTCTTACTTTGTCGTCGGTGTTTGCCAATTTAATTATAATGTGCCTCAGTGTCGGTTTGTTGGGGTTCATTTCACTTGGGACTCTGTGAGCTTCTTGGATTTGTGTGGGGTTTTTCTTTTCTATCTTGGGGAAATTTTCTGTCATTATTTCTTCAAACACATTCTCTAATCCTTGTCAGTTTCCACTCTTTCTGGAACCCCAATTATGCGGATGTTATTTTGTTTCATGTTATCCCAAAGTTCCCTTAGACTCTCCTCTTGCTTTTTAACTTTTTTTTCTAGAAACTGCTGTACTTGGGTATTTTTTCCTACCGTGTCTTCTAGCTCACTGATGCAGTCCTCTGCTTCTTCTAGTCTACTTTTGATGCTTTCTATTGAGTTCTTTATAGCAGTGATGTCATTATTCATTTCTTCTTGTTTATTCTGCACCTCCTCTAGTTTCTTCTGCATTTCTTCTTGTTTATTCTGCACCTCCTCTAGTTTCTTCTGCATTTCTTCTTCATGCTTCTTCACCTCCTCTAGGTTCTTATTCGTTACCTCTTGGCTCTTACTCATATTGTCAAATTTGTCTTCCATTCTTTTCAACCACATTATGATAATTTCTCTGAACTCTTTCTCTGGTAGGCTTATTTGTGGTTCTATTTCGTTTACTTCCTTTTCTGGTGAAACCTGCCTTTCTGTCTTTTGTGGGCTGTTTCTTTTTCTGACCATGGTCTTTCTTCTCTGGGTGTCTGGTTATGTAGTGCTCTCTCCTACGTTGACTGAAAGGCACAAACTACAACACGACCAGGTACAGCACACAAGGCACTGAGTAGAAATGTATTCAAGATGTTAATAATCACAAATAAGGTGACCACCAATGAAGGACAAATTAGGGGTAAATAGAGAAAGAAGAAGAGGAAAATGAGGAAGAAAGAAAAGAAAGAAGTGCCAAAATCAAATTGGGAGAGTGAGAAAAAAGAAAAAAAAAGATAAATAAATGAACAATAAAATAAAATAAGAAAATAAAAAGGAGAAAAAGGAGAAGGAAAGAGGAAGAGAAAAAAGTCAGAGAGAAAAGAGGAACAAAATATAGATGTCAGGAGAGAAGATCAATAGAACAGTCACTAATCCCAATAAAGGCCAGCAACCAGTACCTAGAGATTGATGCAAATTGCAAATAGCAACTGGTATCGAGGGAGATGAGGGAAAAGAGAGGTAGTAAACAAAGCAAGCAAAAAGCAAAATAAAACAAGTAGAATAAACTAAAACAATCTCTCAAAAAAATTTCAAAAAATCAATATAATCACTTTTCAGGCAAATAGCAACAAAAGGACATAGAGAAAAAACAACTTTTTGGCTAGTGAAGACAAGAGGGGAGAGGTTTGTGTGGACTTGTAGTAGGGGATTTGAAATTAGATATATAAATGGGGTGAAATTTTAACCAGGTAAAGAGAAAAATAGGGAGAATCTAAAGTTGGAAAAGGGAAAGAGAAACAAAACAGCAAAATGGGGAAAGTTAGGAGGAAAGTGTTGGCATAAAGGTGGAGTTGAGTTGGAGTAAAATTATGCTAAAGGGAAGATGAAAATAGAATGTAGAACTCTAATCCTGAAATAAAATAAAGAGAAAACAAAATGACACTTTTTTTTTCCAAAAACGGTAAAGTACTAGTAGTAATTAATAATACTAGTTTAAAACAAAAATGTAGTAATTATAAAGGTAAAATCAATTGAGGCAGAAAGAAAAAAAATATTCTTTTAATTAAAATATGTGAAAATGAAAAATAAAGAATTAAAAATTAAGAAAAAGAAGAAAGAAAAAAGGAAAAAAAAGAAGAAGAAAAATAGAATGATCCTTCACTTCCACTATTATTCTGCTTGGCACTCCTGTTTCCCAGTAGGGGAGGTATTGCAGTTCCCTGTGTTCCCCTCTTGGTGTTTTAATCTCTTTATTCTCTTGTGGTTATGCGAGAGTCAATTTGTGCGTCATCCACTGGGTGGCCGTGTTTCGGAATTGATCTCTGAGACAAAGCACAGGACCTCTCTAGGCTGTGCTCAGATCCTGCTACTCTGTGGTTCCCAAAACCAGTTTGTGGGGGTTTTGCAGCCTGGACACTGCAATAACTCCCAGGTTGTCCCTCTGCCCCAGGGAAAAAGAAAAAAAAAGAAAAAAAAAAGAGTCGTTTTCTGGAGCTCTCATCTGTCAACAGCTCAGAGGGTTTGCCTTCACCCTCAGGGATCACGCCCTGACCACCTCCTCGGACCTCTCCAGAGGCAGCTTTCCCGCAGCCCGGCTCCCACAGTTTCCGCGTCTCTGCCCTGTGGGGGTAGGAGACCGCACCCTGGCCCAGGCGAAATCTGACCCTTCCGCGCACGCACACGCAGTGTGGATCTCTGAATCCTCAGTCTGCGTGTCTGTGCTGCCTGGGAAGCCACGCTCTGGGTCCTGGCTGCTGTGTGGGTGCCTCCGTCAGCCGCAGCTTTCAGACCTAGGCAGACATCCACCTCCCCCTTAAGTCAAGCGCAATCTGACCTTTCCGTGTGCTCTGTGGATCTCTGATTCCGCCGCGTGTCTGCGCAGATTGGAGAGCGGAGTTCTGGGTCCCCGGGTTCTTGGCTGCTCGATGGGTGCCCAGCTGAAGGCTTCAGAGCGCCGCAGACATCCACCTCCCACTGCAAGATGGCTCGGGTTCCGCGTTCGCGCTGGTGGCTCCGGCCGACAAAAACCCCGTGGCAGTGGGGCTGCCTGGCTGGGAGAGCCCCTTCCAGCAGTTCCCCGCCTTCCCCTGGAGGACAACTGACTCCTAGCTTGCCAACAAACACTCCCAATGCAACTCTCAGCCGCTCTCTTTCCCTCTGCCCAGCGACAAAGCTCCAGACGTGTCCGTCTACTCCGCCGCCATTTTCTCCTCAACCTATGTCTCTTGATTAAAGCATATAATTATCTTGCTGTTTTAAAAATTATTTTTTAACTTTTTTCATTTTTTATTGGTGAAGGTATTACATGTGTACATATCTTCCCATTGCTCCCTGACCCCACTCCCATACTGCTCTCACCTCCAGTGTCTTGTGTTCATTGGTTATGCTTATATGCATGCATAAAAGTCCTGTGGTTGATGTCCTATCTCCCCCACACTTCCCCAACCTTCCTACTGTAATTTGACAGTCTGTTTGATGCTTTACTGCCTCTGTATCTATATTTTTGTATATCAGATTATAATGTTCTTTATTGTCCATAAATGAGTGATATAATGTGGTATTTTTCTTTCATTGACTGGCTTATTTTATTAAGCATAATGCTCTCCAGTTCCACTCAGTCTGCTGCAAATGGTAAGAATTCCTTCTTTTTTATAGCAACATAGTATTTCATTGCATAGATATACCATAATTTTCTGATCCAGTGATCTGCTGATGGGCACCTAGGCTGTTTCCAATCTTAGCTATTGTAAATTGTGCTGTTATGAAAAAAGGAATGCATATATCCTTTCTGATTGGTGTTTCTAGTTTCTTAGGATATATTCCTAGAAGTGTGATTACTGGGTCAAATGGGACTTCCTTTTTTTTGTTTGTTTCTTTTGGGAAATTTACATACTGTTCTCCACAGTGGCTGCACCAGTCTGCATTCCAACCAGTAGTGCACCAGGGTTCCTTTTCCTCTGCATCCTCACCAGCATTTGTCCTTTGTTGATTTGTTGATGATTGCCATTCTGACAGATGTGAAATGGTACCACACTGTCATTTGGATTTGCATCTCTGGGAAAATTAGTGACTTTGAGCATGTTTTCATATGTCTCTTGACCTTCCTTCTGTTTTCTTTTGAAAAATATCTATTTAGTTCTGTTGCCCATTTTTTAATTGGGTCATTTATCTTCCTTTTATTGAGTTGTATGAGTTTCCTGAAAATGTTGGAAATTAAAATTTTATCAGTGATAACATTTTCCCTGTTATCCAATACAGGGAACCATAAAAATACTGGAAGAATCCACAGGCAGAGAAATCTCAGACATATGCCAAAGCAACTTCTTCACTGATACCATTCATACGGTAATGGAAACTAAAGAGAAAATAAACAAACGAGACTACATCAAAATAAAAAGCTTTGTATAGCAAAAGAAACCATTGATAACTACTATTTTAGATGGTTATATTATAATTTCTTTCAGAGGAGATCATTTTGAGTTGAAGTTTTGGGGTGACCTATTAGCTTCATATAATTAGATGTTTAAATCTCTCCTCAGTTTTGGAAAATTCTCAGCCATTGTTGCTTTAAATAAGCTTTATCCCTCTTCTCTTATTCTGGGAGTCTAATGATGAAGGCTGGGGTCTCCTTTATCTTGCTAATATAACTCTCTTGGCTTTAGTTTTAATTCATATTTGAAGGTCTGGCTGGTCACCTCCTTCTTCAGATAGAGTCAAGAAAATTGTTCACAATCTTCATCTTCACTATGTCAAGCTCAAGAACATCTTTTCTTTTGTAGAACTACTTATACAAAATTTGAGGATATAAATGGGCATTGCCAATTGAAGGTACTAAGAGTTTGCAAAATAATTTTCCAAACACATTGATTCTAATTACTCGTCTTTCATTCTCTCTGGAATGTCTTCCCTTCTCTGTCAAAACTGCTCTTAATAACGTTCCATTGACCTATGATTTACTAATTCCAATGATTTATTTGTATGTATTATGTTAATTTATTACTCTCCCCTTCCAGGAAAAAATATTTTGTACTTTATTCCAGACACCACACTTTCTATTTCACTGACCACTCATCTTCAATCTCTTTTGATAGCATTTCCTTATGCTAGGTGTTCATCAAACCCATTTCTTCTTCTCTTTTGGCCCATGCTTTGGCTACTTTTCCCAGCCTCCTTATGTGTAGAGCCACATAAATGAGTTTTTCTATGGAAAATGAGCCCAAGTTATGTGCTCCTATTTCAAACTTGGACCATAAAATACTCTCACAATCCTCCAAAGTCATCTCTCTTCTACCAGCCTGATGCATTATGATGAAGGTTAACATTGTGATTGTGATCTAGGAAGCCAGATAATTAAGGATAGTGGAATAACAGGTCACTCGGGAAAAGTGGCACACATTTTGGGATTTACATAAGGGAAACATAAACTTCTGTTTGCTTAAGATATTTGGCAATTACATGTTAGAACAACTAATGTTTACTAAATTAATGTAGGCTTTAGTTTTATGATCCCTTGATGCTACATTGCCTCAGACATTTGTGCATACACCTTTTATCTTTATTTCACATTATTTTTATTGGTAACACTATTACAGATGCCCCCATACCCCTCACCTTGCCTACCTCCCATTAACTCTTACATCCCCATGAATAATTTGTGACTGCAATTAATACTTCTTAATCCCTTTACCTTTTTCATTAGCACCCCAACACCACTCCCCTTTAAAGGCCAACATCTATTGAATGGTTTGGGTTTATGAGGCTACTTAATCTGACTTTTTATATTTTTCTTACTATTGTCTACCTTGTTTTCTCTTCTACAGCTACATTGACCTACTCACTGTTCCCTAAGTATACCAGTCACATAACTAATGAAAATCCCATTGTACTTCCTATTATTACTGCCTAACAATTTATTTCTCAAAATATCAGAATAATTAATATCCTTGTTTTCTTTATGTCTTTTCTCAAAGTCAGCCTTCTCAGTTAAACCAATCTTTACCACCCTAAGTAAAATTTTAAACCTCCAATGTATCCCACACTCTGTTCCCTCTCTGCTTCATTATCCTTCATATCACCTATCATCAACTAATGTACTATATATTTTAGTTCTTATTTATATTGTTGTTTTGTTTCATAAGCTAGAATGGAATGTCCATGAGAGTAGGACTCTTGTTAAGTGCTATACGCCAAGCACCAAGCACAAGCACATAGGAGGTTCACGATAAATATTAATTAAATGGGCATTTTTCATCACTGCTCTTTTAAATTGTTTCAATAAGAATCAAGCAGAACTTTCTCCAGTATCTACAGTCCTTCAGAGCAAATGGCAAGGCAAGAAAGCATTCTCTTCAGTGTCAGTTGAATGTGTTTTCATAGCAGATATGAATCATATAGCTACTCACCAAGGTGGCATATAATAGCTAATTCCCATGCCAGTGGAGTTGCCATTTATCACACAGCTGCACTATCATGCTACTCAGGCTGTGTCTGAAAGTACTGTCCCCAGGGTCCCTTGGCCTGGCAGAATCTCTCTCTGCTGACTTCTATTCAATATTCTGCTAGTCTATTTGAGCTTCTGTTACTATAGTAGGACTGATAACTATCATCTGCCGGGAAATAAAAATTATTCTTTCTTCCTGAGATGCACCTTATTAGTTTTTACAGTAAACTCTTGGGAGTAAAGAGATTCTCTGTTTTCTTTATTGTTTCTTCTCAGTTTCATTACTTCTATCCCTTTTGTGCTAAAACTTGTAAGTCACTTGCCTGCATCTACTTATATAGGTGTTTGGTTTTGTTTTTGGCATTTGGTCACCCTATCTCTACTTGTGGTCTACTTTCCTTTAGAGCTATAGACCGTCAGTATATATTATCACTTTCCCCTTTGAGTGAAAAATAATTTGAGTAAATATTTTATAAAACAAAATAAATTTATGATATTTAAGATGATCATGTGTTAGAGTTATAAGTGTATTTAGAAGTTGACCTTTTCATCACATTCATTTTCTAGGTAGGGAAATTGAGTCCCAGAGAATCTGAGTGACTATAGTAATTTAGCATTTGAATTTGCTTGTGCAAATATCTCCATGTTTCAATAACACTATGGGGCAATAATTGTTGTTCTAATATTATATATAATGAACCTGAAAACTGGGTCTGAAAGGTTGAATGACATCTAAATGTCACACACACACATAGCAGAGACAAGACTTCTAATCCTATGCTTTTTCTATTACAACTCATTGATTCCTATACCTACCTCAGGAGAAAAAAAATGTGCTGAGCTCTTAAGTTTGTAGATGTAAAGAGTGAGAAAGAAGGTTTGTGTGGGGAACAAGTTGACCCACAGTGAAATTGATTATATTCATGAAGAACAGTTTACTTGTCACTGTTCTTCTGACAGCTGGTGTGGTGCTGATAAGTTGTTGAGGGCAGAGATGACACAAATATCGCTTTAGACACAAAGCAGCATGAGTGAGTCCATTGGTCCTTAAATGAGACCTTATCCTTATGCACCTTCAGCATAACCAGTTTCTAGACACAGGAAGTAGTCAAGGCCATACCATTAAGTCTTTGTGGGTTAATAAAACTTTAGACTCACTATTTCTGCTTAGTGAGAGTGTTTGCTCTCTGAATTTTAAGGTCAGAAGGAATATACTATATTCCCTCACTTAAATTTTTCTTTTTTTCTCTCAGATATTTTGCTATTAATACCAAGAAGTTCTTTCGGCATATGTCTCAGATTGTGCTGCCTGTGTATTCCATTAGTATTTTTATGTTTTCCCATCCAATGTTTAAGACCTGTATCCATTTTGAGTTTATTTTCATATTTGGTATAAGATGGTGGTCCAGTTTCATTTTTTTGCATGAATCTGTCCAATTTTCCCAACACCATTTATTGAAGAGGCTATCTTGACTCCATTGTATGTTCATGCCTCCTCTGTCAAATATTAATTGAGCATAGTTGTTTGGGTGGATACCGGGATTCTCTATTCTATTCCATTGGTCTATGTGTCTATTCTTGTGCCAGTACCAGGCTGTTTTGAGAAAAGTTGCTTTGTAATATACCTTGAAATCTGGTATTGAGATCCCACCTACTTTATTCTTCTTTCTCAGGATTGCTGTGGCTATTTGCGGTCTTTTTCTGTTCCAGATGAATCTTGGAAGAGTTCTTTCTAGGTCTGTGATATATGTCATTGGTATTTTAATGGGTATTGCACTGAATCTATAGATTGCTTTGAGTAGTAGGGACATTTTAATTATGTTGATTCTCCCAATCCATGAGCATGCTATGCTCTTCCATCTGTTAACATCTTCCTCTATCTCTTTTTTCATTGTGCTGTAGTTTTCTGCATATAGGTCTTTTACCTCCTTAGTTAGGTTTATTCCTAAGTATCTTAATTTTTTTGGTGCGATGGTAAATGGGATTGCTTTTTTAGTCTCTATTTCTGTAATTTCACTATTACTGTACAGAAATGCCACAGATTTCTTGGCATTAAAATTGTACCCTGCTACGTTGCTGAACTCATTTATTTAGTCAATTAGTTTTTTGATGAAGTCCTTTGGGTGTTGTATGTACAATATCATGTCATCTGCAAATAAGGACAGCTTTACTACTCCTTTTCCAATTTGGATGCCTTTTATTTCTTCTTCTTGTCAAATTGCAATGGCTAATACTTCCAGTACTATGTCAAACATGAGAGGAGATAGTGGGCATCCATGTCTTGTTCCTGTTCTTAGAGGAAATGGTTTGAGTTTTTGCCCATTCAGTATGATGTTAGCTGTGGGCTTATCATATATGGCTTTTATGATGTTGAGGAATGATCCTTCTATTCCCACCTTGCTGGGAGTTTTTATAGAAACAGTTTTGGATTTTGTCAAATGCTTTTTCTGCATCAGTTGATATGACTATGTGATTTTTATCTCTCAATTTGTTTATGTGATGTATCACGTTTATTGATTTGTGGATATTGTACCATCCTTGTATTCCTGGGATGAATCCTATTTGGTCATGGTGTATGATCTTTCTGATGTACTGCTGGATCCTATTTGTTAGAATTTTGTTGAGGATTTTGGCATCTATGTTCATGAGAGATATTAGCCTATAATTATCTTTCCTTGTGTTCTCTTTATCTGGTTTTGGTATTAGGGTAATGCTGGCTTCATAGAAGGTGTTTGGAAGTGTTCCTACTTCTTGAATACTTTTGAATAGCCTGAGGATAGTTTTTAATTCTTCCTTGAAAGCTTGGTAAAACTCTCCTGTGTAGCCATCTGATCCCGGGCTTTGGTTTGCTGGAAGCTTTTTGATGACTGCTTCAATTTCTTCCATAGTTATTGGACTATGGAGATGTTTAGATTCTTCCTGATTGAGTTTGGGAAGGTTATATTTTTCTAGGAATATGGCCATTTCTTTCAGGTTGTCCAATTTGTTGGAATAGAGTTTCTCATAGTATTTTTTAGCACTCCTTTGTATTTTGACTGGGTCTGCTGTTATTTCTCCACTTTCATTTCTGAATTTGTTTATTTGGGTCTTCTCTCTTTGCTTCTTGTTGATCCTAGCTAGAGGTCCATCAATCTTGTTTATTCTTTCAAAGAACCAGCTCTTGGTTTTGTTGATCTTTTGAATTATTTCTTTGGTCTGCATGTTTTTTTAATTTCTGCTCTGATCTTTACTATTTGTTTCCTTCTGCATACATTGGGCTTTTCTTGTTGCTCTCTTTCCAGGTCTTTGAGTTGTACTGTGAGGAAATTTATTACCATTGTTTCCTGTTTTTTGCAATAGACTTTAGAGCTATGAACTTCCCTCTCAAGACTGCTTTCACTGTGTCCCATAGATTTTGTATTGTTCTTTTGTCACTGTCATTTGTTGCCATGATGTTTTTTATTTCTTCCATGATCTCTCTGGTTACCCAGTCATTGTTTAATAGCATGCTGTTTAGTCTCCATGTGTTTGATTTCTTCTATTCTTTCTATTGTAGTTGATTTCTTCTTTTATGCAACTGTGATCTGAGAAAATGCTTGATATGATATCTATCTTCCAGAATTTGGAGAGAGTTTGCCTATGACCCAATATATGGTCTATCTTTGAAAATGACCCATGTGCACTGGAGAAGAATGTCTATTCTGTGGCTTTGGGGTGAAATTATCTGAAGATGTCAATTAATTCCATCTGGTGTAGTGAGTCATTTATGAGTGATGTTTCTTTGTTGATTTTTTGTTAAGAGGATTTGTCCAGTGGTGACATTGGGGTATTAAAGTCTCCTACTATGATTGTATTGCTGTAAATTTCTCTCTTAATATCCTCCAGGAGTTTTTTTTTTTTTTTAATGTATTTAGGTGCTGCTATATTGTGTGCGAATATGTTTACTAGAGTTATTTCTTCTTCTTGGATTGTTTGCTTTAGTATTATGAAGTGGCCTTCTTTATCTCTAGTTATGTCCTTCCACTTTGAGATCTAACTTGTTGGATATAATTATTGCCACCCCAGCTTTTTTTCATTATCATTTGCCTGAAATACCATCTTTTATCCTTTCACCTCAATCTGTGTGCATCTCTTTTTCTGAGGTGGGTTTCTGGTAGACAGCAGATATATGGATCATGTTTTCTTATAGAGTCGGTTACCTTATGTCTTTTGATTGAAGCATTTAATCTGTTTACATATAAAGTTATTATTAATAGGAACTTATCTGTCACCATTTTTATTCTTTACCCCTGTGTTCCTTCTTCACTTCCTATTTCTTTTCTTTTCTTTCTTTTTTCTTTTTTTTTTACAGGAGACCCTTTAACATTTCTTGCATTGCTGGTTTGTGGTAATAAATTCTCTTAGTCTTTTTTTTTGTCTGTGAAGCTCCTGATTTCATGTTCAATTTTGATTGAAAGCCTTGCTGTCTACAGTACTCTTGGATTCAGACCCTTCCTTTGCATGACTTTGTATATTTCATTCCATTCCCTTCTGGCCTGATGAGTTTCTGTTGAGAAATCTGTAGCGAGACATATGAGGGTTCCTTTGTAGGTAACTTCTGTTTCTCTCTGGCCACTTTTAAGATTCTTGCTTTGTTGTTGGTGTTTACCAATTTAATTATAATGTGCCTCGGTGTCGTTTTTTTTGCGTTCATTTTGCTTGGGACTCTGTGATCTTCTTAGATTTGAGTGGGTTTTTTCTTTCCATATTGAGGAAGTTTTCTGACATTATTTCTTCAAAATGGTTTTGTAATCCTTACTCAGTTTCCACTCTTTCTGGAACCCAGTTATGCAGATGTTGTTTTGTTTCATGGTATCCCAAAGTTCCCTTAGGCTCTCCTCTTGCTTTTTACTTTTTCTTTCTAGAAGCTGCTGTACTTGGGTATTTTTTCCTACCGTGTCTTCTAGCTGACTGATGCGGTCCTCTGCTTCTTCTAGTCTACTTTTGATGCTTTCTATTGAGTTCTTTATAGCAGTGATGTCATTTTTTCATTTATTCTTGATTGTTCTTCATTTCTTCTTGATTCTTCTTCATTTCCTCTTGGCTCTTCTTCATTTCCTCTTGGCTCTTCTTCCTTTCTTATTGACTCTTACTCACATTGTCAATTTTTTCTTCCATTCTTTTCAGCCACCTTCTGACTATTTTTTCTGAACTCTTTCTTTGGCAGGTCTATTTCTTCTTCTATTTTGTTTACTTCCTTTTCTGGTGATACCTGCTTTTCTGTCATATGCAGGCTGTTTCTTTATCTGTCCATGGCCGTTCTTCTCAGGGTGTCTGGTTATGTAGTTCTCTCTCCTTATCCCAGGCGAAATCTGTCCTTTCCGTGTGGCATGTGGAGCTCCTCTGAGTCCCAGTGTTTGTGCTAATTGGAGGGTGGTGTTCTGGGCCCCCCGGCTGTTTGGTGGGTGCTGCAGCTGTAGGTTTTCAGACTACCATTATTGTATGTTCTTTAGTTGTATAGAAAATTTCAGGGCCACAGAAACCAGAAAGGTTGAGTAACTATTATCACAGAACATTTCCAAAAAGGAAATGGAAACATTCAGTGTGTACCATATATTTTAGTTATTGATTTGTAGAAACAACATTCTCACTGGTCTTCTTGTCCCTTCATTCCATTCTCTACACTACTATTGAAAAAATATTTAAAAATTAAATATAAAAATGTGAATTACTGTCACTTACTTGCTTAAATATGTTCAGTGGGTTCATATTGCACTTAGGATAAAATCCAAATTTCTTAACATGATCTAAATAAATCTGCATGATCTAAAACCTGTCTAAGTCTATAGCTTCAACTAATACCCTCTCTCCAACAACACCAAATATCCCAGCTATAGTATCTATTTGCACATGTGATTCCCTCTGCTTGAAACAATCTTCCCAGTAAGCCTCTACTAGCTCCCCACTAAAACATCCATCTTATTTCACCCTTTGCTTTGATAGCTCACACTCATCTTTCAAGTCTTAACTTAGATATTCATTTTTAAGTTACAAAGTATTACAGATACCTCCCTCCCCCCATAGATTACCTCCTCCTGACTCACTTCCCCTCACCAGGCCTTCACTGTACTATTATCTGTGTCCATGGGTTATGCATATATGCATATATGTTACTTGTTTAATGTCTTCCCATCCCCACCTTTCCTCTGAGATTCATCAATTTGTTTCACGCTTCCATGTCTCTGGATGTATTTTGTTTGTTAATTTATTTTGTTCATTAGATTCTACATATCAGATCAGGTGATTTTTTCTTTCTCTGACTGGCTCATTTATATTCATTTCAAAACTCTCTAAACTATGTTAGCTAGCCCTATAACATACTGTCATAACATCCTATAAATCCTATATCATAGATAACAATGTATTGCAACAGTTTGATTTAAATTTTCAGGTTATTTTGCTGGACTATGATCTCCTTAAAGGCAGGCACTATTTACTGTTGAAAGCAGTTTTACATAATAGCTATGAAATGGAATAACTCCCTGGCTCTACCACTTTAACTTTAGGCAGATTAATTGGCTGGTTACCATCTCCGTTTTCTTATTTATAATGTAAGATAAAAATAATAGAATCTACCTCAAACACTTGTTGGGGTGATTACATGAGTCAATACATGCAGTGTATTTAAAACAGTGCTCAATACATATTAATTGTGATTTGTTTTTATCCCTTCCTGAGATAATTCCTAGAAAATGGCAAATGCTCAATAAGTAACTGATGAATGAATGAAAAAATAAAGAGTAGAATCTGGTAGGTCTTATTGCTAACCTTAAAGCTCTGTGAGAGTAGGGATGCACTTTATCCTCATAATTTAATATTCTGTTTTTAATATACATTATTTTTAAATTATTTCTTAATGTTTTACATGAACACATATCTTCCCATCCCTCCTCTCCCAGGCATAACCTAACCCCCACTGTCTTGTGTTCATTGGCTATGCTTATATGCATGCATACAAGTCCTTTGGTTGATCTCTTATCTACCCCACCTCTCCTTAATCTTCCTGCTATACTTTGACAGTCTTTGTGATGCTTTACTACCTCTGTATCTATTCTTTTGTTCATCAGATTATAATGTTCTTTATCATCTACAAATAAGTGAGATCAAGTGGTGTTTCTCCTTCATAGACTGACTTATTTCACTTAGCATAATGCTCTCCAGTTCTATCCAAGTTGCTGCAAATGTAAGAATTCCTTCTTTTTTATGGCAGCATAGTATTCTATTATGTAGATGTACCATAGTTTTCCGATCCACTCATCTGCTGATGGGCATCTAGGCTGTTTTCAAATTGTAGTTATTATAAATTGTGCTGCCATGAACATAGAGGTGCATAAATCCTTTCTCATTGCTGTTTCTAATTTCTTAACATATATTTCTAATAGTGGGATTGCTGGGTCAAATGGAAGTTCCATTTTTAGTTTTTTGGGGAAACTCCATACTGTTCTCCAGAGTGGATGCACCAGTCTACATTCCTACCAACAGTGCAAAAGGGTTCCTTTTTCTCTGCATCCTCGCCAACACTTGTCGTTTGTTGATTTGTTGATGATTGCCATTCTGACAGGTGTGAGATGGTATCACATTGTTATTTTGATTGACATCTCTCAGGTAATTAGTGACTTTGAACATGTTTTCATCTGTCTCTTGGCCTTTCTTCTGTCATCTTTCAAAAAGGTTCTAATTAGGTCCATTGCCCATTTTTTATTGGATCATTTATCTTCCTTTAATTAACTTGTATAAATTGGCTGTAGATGTTGGAGATTAAACCTTTATTAGTGATCACATTTGCAGATATGTTCTCTCATATAGTGGGCTTTCTTGTTGATTTGTTGATGATTTCTTTGGCTGTGCAAAAGGTTTTATATTTATTTATTTATTTTTATTTTTTGAATACTTTTTCGATTTTTATTGTGTTACATGTATACATATCTCTCCATTACCCACCCTCACAGGTTTACCCCAACCCCCCCCCGTGTCTTGTGTTCATTGGTTATACTTATATGAATGCATACAAGTCTTTGGTTGAACTCTTTTCTACCTCACCTCTCCTTAACCTTCCTGCTATAATTTGACAGTCTTTGTGATGCTTTACTACCTCTGTATCTATCCTTTTGTTCATCATTTTATAATGTTCTTTATTATAAACAAATGAGTGAGATCATGTGGTGTTTCTCCTTCATTGACTGGCTTATTTAACTAAGCATAAGGCTCTCCAGTTCTATCCAGGTTGCTGCAAATGGTAAGAAATCCTTCTTTTTTTATGGCAGCATAGAATTTCATTGTGTAGATGAACCATAGTTTTCTGATACATTCATCTGCTGCAGGCACATAGGTTGTTTCCAAATTGTAGCTATTGTAAATTGTGCTGCTATGAACGTAGGGGTGCATAAATCCTTTCTCATTGGTGTATCTAGTTTCTTAGGATATATTCCTAAGAATGGGATTGCTGGGTCAAATGGGAGATCCATTTTTGTTTTAGTTTTTTGAGGAAACTCCATACTGTTCTCCACAGTGGCTGCACCAGTCTGCATTCCCACCAACAGTGCACAAGGGATCCTTTTCCTCCGCTTCCTCGCCATAACTTGCCGTTTGTTGATTTGCTGATGATTGCCATTCTGACAGGTGTAAGATGGTATTGCATTATAGTTTGATTGGCATGTCACAGATAATTAGAGACTTTGAACATGTTTTTTAATGTGCCTCTTGGCCTTACTTTTGTCATTTTTCAAAAAGGGTCTATTTAGATCCATTGCCCTTTTTTTTGGATCATTTATCTTCCTTTTATTAAGTTGTAGCTGTAGATGTTGGAGATTAAACCTCAGTGATAACATTTGTAAATATGTTCTCCCATACAGTGGTCTTTCTTGTTGTTTTATTGATGCTGTCTTTTGCTGTGCAAAAGCTTTTTATTTTGATGTAGTCCCATTTGTTATTTTTCCTTTAGCTTTCAATGCCCTTGGAGCAGTATCAGTGAAGAAGTTCTTTCGGAATATGTCTGAGATTATGCTGCCTGTGGATTCCTCTAGTATTTTTATGGTTTCTTGTCTAATATTTAACTCCTGTGTCCATTTTAAGTTTATTTTTGTATTGGTGTAAGTTGGTGGTCCAGTTTCATTTTTTTGCATGTATCTGTCCAATTTTCCCAACACCATTTATTGTAGCTATCTTGGCTACATTGTATGTTCATGTCTCCTCTGTCAAATATTAATTGAGCATAGTGGTTTGGGTGGATATCTGGATTCTCTATTCTATTCCATTGGTGTATATGTCTGTTCTTGTACCAGTACCAGGCTGTTTTGAGAACAGTTGCTTTGAAATATAGCTTGAAATCTGGTAATTGAGATCCCACTTACTTTATTCTTCTTTCTCAGGATTGGTGTGGCTATTTGCGGTCTTTTTTTGTTCCAGATCAATCTTTGAAGAATTCTTTCTAGGTCTGTGAAATACGTTGTTGGTATTTTAATGGGTATTGCATTGAATCTATAGATTGCTTTGGGTAGTATGGACATTTTAATGATGTTGATTCTCCCAATCCATGAGCATGGTATGGTCTTGCATCTGTTTACATCTTTATCTCTTTTTTCAGTGTCCTGTAGTTTGCTACATATAGGTCTTTTACCACCTTAGTTAGGTTTATTCCTAAGTATCTTAATTTTTTTTTGGTGCGATGGTAAATGGGATTGCTTTTTTAGTCTCTATTTCTGTAATTTCACTATTTTGGTGTATAGAAGTGCCACAGATTTCTTGGCATTAATATTGTATCTTGATACATTGCTAAATTCCTTTATTAAGTCAATTAGTTTTGGGATGTAGTCCTTCGGGTTTTTTATGTACAGTATCATGTCATCTGCAAAAAAGGACAGCTTTACTTCTTCTTTTCCAATTTGGATGCCTTTTATTTCTTCTTCTTGTCAAATTGCAATGGCTAATACTTTCAATACTATGTCAAACATGAGAGGTAATAGTGGGCATCCCTATCTTGTTCCTGTTCTTAGAGGAAATGGTTTTAATTTTTGCCAATTGAGTATGATGTTAGCTGTGGGCTTATCATATATGACTTTTATGCTCTTGAGGAATGGTTCTTCTATTCCCACCTTGCTGAGAGTTTTTATCAAGAAAGGGTTTTGGATTTTGTCAAATGCTTTTTCTGCATCAATTGATATGACTATGTGATTTTTATCTCTCAATTTGTTTATGTGATGTATCACGTTTATTGATTTGTGGATATTGTACCATCCTTGTATTCCTGGGATGAATCCTACTTGCTCATGGTGTATGATCTTTCTGATCTACTGCTGGATCCGACTTGCTAGAATTTTGTTGAGGATTTTGCCATCTATGTTCATGAGAGATATTGGCCTATATTTCTCTTTCATTGTGTTGTCTTTATCTGCTTTTGGTATTACGGTGATGCTGGCTTCATAGAAGGTGTTTGGATGTGTTTCTTCTTCTTGAATATTTTTGAATAGTCTGAGCAGCATAGGTTTTAATGTTTCCTTTAATGTATGATAAAACTCTCCTGTGTAGCCATCTGGTCCCAGCCTTTGGTTTGCTGGAAGCTTTTTGATGACTGCTTCAATTTCTTCCATAGTTATTGGACTATGGAGATGTTTAGATTCTTCCTGATTGAGTTTCAGAAGGTTATAGTTTTCTAGGAATATGTCCATGTCTTGCAGGTTGTTGATTTTGTTAGAGTAGAGTTATTCAATGTATTTTTTAACAACCCTTTTTACTTCTGTGGGTTATGTTGTTATTTCTCCTCTTTTATTTCTGATTTTGTTCTTTTGGGCCTCCTCTCTTTGCGTCTTGGTTAGCCTGGCTAGAGGTCCATCAATCTTGTTTATCTTTTCACAGAACCAGCTATTGGTTTTGTTAATCTTTTAAATTGTTTCTTTGGTTCATGTTGTATATCTCTCCTCTTATCTTTACTATTTCCTTCCTTCCGCATGCATTGGGATTTTTTTGTTGCTACCTTTCTAGCTGTTTGAGTTGTAGGGTTAGGGCATTTATTACCATTGTTTCCTGTTTTTTTGCAGTAGGCATGTAGGGCTATGAACTTCCTTCTCAAAACTGCTTTTACTGTGTCCCATAAATTTTGTATTGTTGTGTTGTCATTGTCATTTGTTGCCATGATGTTTTTTTTTTATTTCTTCCTTGATCTCTCTGGTTACCCAGTCGTTGTTTAATAATATGCTGTTTAGTCTCCATGTGTTTGATTTCTTTATAATGTTTTGATTGTAGTTGATTTCCAGTTTTCTGCCACGGTCTGAGAAATTCTTGATATGATTTCTATCTTCTTAAATTTGAGGACACTTTGGCTATGACCGAATATATGGTCTATCCTTGATAATGACCCATATGTACTAGAGAAGAATGTATATTATTTGGCTTTGGGGTGAAATATTCTGAAGATACATATTAATTCCATCTGGGGTAGTGAGTCATTTAGGATTGATGTTTCTTTGCTATTTTTTTATTATTATTTAGAGGATTTGTCCAGTGGTGACAGAGTGGTATTAAAGTTTCCTACTATGATTGTATTGCTCAATCTCTCCCTTAATATCTTCCAGGAGTTTGTTTGTTTTTTAATGTATTACATGCTCCTATATTGGGTGGATATATTTTTATTAGAGTTATTTCTTCTTGTTGGATTGTTCCCTTTCATAGTAAGTAGTGGCCTTCTTTATCTCCTGTTATGTCCTTCAATTTGAGATTTAATTTGTCAGATATAAGTATTGAAACCTCAGCTTTTTTTTTCATTTCCTTTGTTCTGGAACACTATCTTCCATCCCTTCACTTTCAGTCTGTGTGCATCTCTTTTTCTGACATGGTTTCTTGTAGACAGCAGATATATGGATCATATTTTATTATCCAATAGGTTACCCCTAGGTCTTTTGATTGGAGCATTTAATCCATTTACATTTAAAGTTATTATTGATAGGTACTTATCTGTCATCATATATATATATTTTTACCCCTGTGTTCCTTCTTTACTTCTTATTACTTTCTTTCTTTCTTTCTTTCTTTTTCTTTCTTTTTTTTTTTTTTACAGCAGACTCTTTAACATTTCTGGCATTGCTGGTTTGGTGGTAATAAATTTCCTTAGTCCTTTTTTTGTTTGTGAAGCTCCTGATTTCACCTTCAATTTTGATTGAAAGGCTTGCTGGGTACAGTATTCTTGGATTCAGACCCTTCCTTTGCATGACTTTGTATATTTCATTCCATTCCCTTCTGGCCTGATGAATTTCTTTTGAAAAAACTGTTGCTAGTCTTATGGAGGTCCCTTTGTAGGTAACTTTCTGTTTCTCTCTGGCTGCTTTTAAGATTCTTACTTTATTGTTGGTGTTTGTCAATTTAATTATAATGTGCCTTGGTGTCAGTTTTGTGGGGTTCATTTTGCTTGGACTCTGTGAGCTTCTTGGATTTCTGTGGGTTTTTTCTTTCCTATATCAGGGAAGTTTTCTGTCATTATATCTTCAAACAGGTTTTCTATTCCTTGCACAGTTTCCACTCTTTTTGGAACCCCAATTATGCAGATGTTGTTTTGTTTCTTGTTATCCCAAAGTTCTCTTAGGCTCTTCTCTAGCTTTTTAATTTTTTTTAGCAGCTGCTGTTCATGGGTATTTTTTCCTACTTTGTCTTCTAGCTCACGGATGCAGTCCTCTGTTTCTTCTAGTTTACTTTTTATGTTTTCTATTGAGTTCTTACAGCAGCAATGTCATTTTTTATTTCCTCTTGATTATTCTTCATTTCCTCTTGGCTGTTCTTCATATCCTCTTGACTCTTACTCATATTTTCAATATTTTCTTCCATTCTTTTCAGCCATCTTATTATCATTTCTCTGAACTCATTTTCTTGCAGGTTGTTTGCTTCTATTTTGTTTACTTCTTTTTCTGGTAATACTTGCTTTTCTTTTATATGCAGGCTGTTTCTTTGTCTTCTCATAGTCTTTCTTCTCTGGGTGTCTGGTTATGTATTTCTCTCTCCTACAATCATTTAAAGAGACAAACTACAACACGACCATGTACAACACACAAGGCACTGAACAGAAATGTATTCATGATGTTAATAACCATAAATAATGTGAACACCAATGGAAGAGAAATTAGGGGTAAGTAGAGAAATAAGAAAAGAGAAATGAGGAATAAAGAAAAGAAAGAAGTGTCAAAATCAAATTGGAAGCAAAGAGAAAAAAAGAAGGGAAAATGAAGGAGAAGAAGAAGAAAAGAGAAAGGAAAAAAGAGAAGAAAGAAAGAGAATAAGAAAGAAAAAGGGAGTAAATTATATATGTGAGGAGAAATCTCCCATAGAACAGCCAATACTCCCAACAAATGTGGGCAACAAGTACCTGGAGATTAATACAAACCAGAAATAACAACTAACATCAAGGGAGGAGAGGGAGAACAGGGGTAAAAGACAAAGCAAACAAAAAGCAAAATAAAATGAGTAGAATGAGCTAAAACAATCACAAAAAGTATTAAAAAATAGATATAATCACTGTTCAGGCAAACAACAACAAAAGGACATAGAGAAAAACAATTTTGTGGATAGTAAAGACAGAGAAGAAAGAGGTTTGTATGGTCTTGGAGTAGGGGATTTAAAATTAGATATATAAGTGGGGTGAAATTTTAAGCAGGTAAAAAGAAAGAATAGGGCGAATCTAAAGTTGGAAAAGAGAAAGCGAAACAAGACAACAAAATGGGGAAGTTAGGAACAGAATGTTGGAATAAAGGTAGAGTTGAAATAGGGTAAAATTATGCTAAAGGAAAGATGAAAATAGAATGTAGAACTCTAATCCCAAAGTAAAATAAAGAGAAAATAAAATGACACCTCTTTTTTTTTTCCTAAAGGTAAAATAGTAGTAGTGATAATACTAGTTGAAAATAAAAATGCAATAAATAGGTAAAATCAATTGAGGAGAAAAGAGAAAAAAATAGCTTTTTAAATTAAAATATACAAATATTAAAAAAAATAAAACAATAGAATGGGTAGTAGTGGAGTTCCTTCACTTGCACTATTGTTCTGTTTGGCACTCCTGTTTCCCAGTCTTGAGGGTATTGCAGTTCGCTGCATTCCACTGGTGAGGTGTGTCTTAATATCTTTATTCTTTTGTGATTATGCGAGAGTCAATTTGTGAGTCATCCGCTGGATGGCAGTGTTTCGGAATTTACCTCTGAGACTAAGCATAGGACCTCTCTAGCCTGTGCTTAGATCCTGCTTCTCTGTGCTACTAAATACCAGTTTGTGGGGGTGGGTTGCCCCAGAGCTGATTCTCTGATGATTATTCTGCGCTCTGATCCCCAGGTTCCAGAAAAACAATGTTCCACTGCAGTCTCTCAGGATATCTCTAATTGCATGATCCTGTGTATTGGGATTAGCAGTCAGAAGCCAGGGTCTGAAGAGGAAAGAATGCATTCTGTGCTCTCCCTCTTCCCTGCTTCTGTTCAAGCAGACAGGACACTGTAATAACTCCCAGGCTATCCTTCTGCCTCAGATTAAAATGGGTTGTTTTCTAGAGCTCCTCTCTGTTAATAGATCTGAGAGCCCTCTTCCACATTTACGGATCACACCCTGCCCTGAATCCATGGATTTCTCTTAAAAGCAGCTTTACCCCAGTCCAGTGACAGGGGGACAGGAGACCTCACCTTATCCCAGAACAAATCTGACATTTCCATGTGGCATGTGGAGCTCCTCTGAGTCCGAGTGTTTGCACTGATTGGAGAGTGGTGTTCTGGGTCCCCTGGCTTTTCGGTGGGTACTGCAGCTAGCTTTTCAGACCACTGTAGACATTCATTTTCCTCTGAAAAATGGCGTGGTCTCCGTGTTTGCGTTGGTGGCTCCAGGCAACAAAAACTCATGGCAGTGGGGCTGCCTGGTCAGAGGAGCCCTGTCCAGCAATCCCCCACCTTCTCCTGGAGGATAAATGTCTCTTACCTTGCCAACAAACACTCCCAGTGAGACCCTCAGCTGTTCTCACTGTCTTCTCAGGACAAGGCTCTGGACACGTCCGTCTATTCTGCCAACATTTTTTTCTCCTATCCTCATAATTTAATTTTCAATGCTTAATACAGTTTCAGATGCTATGTAGTTACTTAATCCTTAAGAGTTATATGAGTTTATGAGGTGAATAATGCTAACTTTGTATATTTATTAAAATTACTGAAAATTCTGTTCAAAATGTCAGTAAGCAAAATTTCAAAATCAAACAGAAATGCAGATTTCAGAATTTTACTTGTAAACCATTATACTAGATATTTTATTATCACAAGAGATGGAATCAGATTGTAGTTTGTTCTCAGTGAAACTAACCAGCAGTATGATCCAAACCAAAATAAAAGGCTAAATATAAAGAGGAAAAATATTCTCACAAAATGCCTTCTTACTTTTGAAAACATTAAAGGCATTACTTCCAAAGTGCTACTTTTAAGTGACTATCTATGCTTTTTAGTACAAGTTATCCATGATGGAGAATGGCTTTGAAAGTTGGATTTGAACTGTCCACCTGAGCCAGTAGTGCTCAGAGAAGAAGTGAGAAAAACTGTTCTTTTCTGCACAGACATGTGCAGGGAAAATGTACAATCTTTGGCACAGCCTAGTAGAAGACAGTTTAGGGTTTGCATTATAGGGCTACAACTTCATAACCCTGTAATCTTGAGCAAGTTACTTGACTCCTATGATCTTCATATATGAAATAGGAATGAGATCAATGTCATACTGAACAATTGCTGTAAGTAACAAATACAACCAAGTATATAGAGCATATAGTATCCTGCCTGGCATATGGTAAGTACTCAACAAATGGCAGCTATTTTATCGTTATGGGTTTTAATCCTCAATATCTTACTTTGTTCATTGGATCATCTGAGCAGAAGTACAGTATTCATTTGCCAAATGTAAATATTTAGTACCTTGTTGACCTTTTGCAGAAGAGTTTTTCTCTTGTACCATAAAGGATCTCATATCATCATATTTAAGTAGAATATTACAGTCTTCACTATTTAATTTTCTAGCTCTGTGAACTTTGGCACAGTTTTAATTATCCATAACATCTTTGTGCCTTAGTTTCCTCTTTCATAAAATGGAAATAGTGGTAGTATCTAGCTCATAGAGATGTTGTGAGAATTAAATGAAATCGCTTATTATAGCCCTTAACAAGAGACCCTATGCATTATATCAACTTTACAAAATTTAGAAATGATAATGACATAAAAATATCTTCCCTGGCCCTTGAAATCTACTTGATATCCCTTTGGTATAATGAATTTAAGAATTATATGTAATTATAAATATGGTATTGAGAATAAGAGTATAGTAAGTGCAAAAGAGCTTCTCCGTTTAATAACCATCTACTATATCCAACATACCCTTCTAGGTGCTTTATAGACATTATTTTCATCTTCATAAAAAGCAATGCAGGCCGAGACCGGTTTGGCTCAGTGGATAGAGCATCGCCTTTCAGACTGAAAGGTCCCAGGTTTGATTCTGGTCGGGGGCATGTACCTTGCTTGCGGGCACATCTCCACTGTGGGGCATGCAGGAGGTGGCTGATCGATGTCTCTCTCTCATCGATGTTTCTGACTTTCTATCTCTCTCCCTTCCTCTCTGTAAAAAGTCAATAAAATATATTTTTAAAAAAGCAATGCAGGGTGATAGACATGATTATTCCTATTTTAAAAACACATTAAGATATTTTCAGAAAGCTACCCAAGAGCATCTTATATAATAAAAGCTTAGGTGGCACCACGCAATGTTGTCAAAAGATGGTCACCGCAATGTCGTCACAGATGGCCACCCCCACATCATCACAAGATGATCATTACAAGATGGCCACCTCCACATTGTCATAAGATGGAGGGGAGTTGGGGGTGACCAGGCCTGCAAGGCAAGGCAGTTGGGAGCGATCAGGCCAGCAGGGGAGGGCAGTTGGGGGCGATCAGGAGGCAGGCAGTTGAGCAATTAGGAGACAGTACTCCCAGATTGTGATCGGGCCTAAACCAGCAGTAGGATATCCCCCAAGAGATCCCAGATTGGAGAGGGTGAATGTTGGGCTGAGGGAAACACCCTCCCATGCATAAATTCCATGCTCCAGGCCTCTAGTACATCTAAGAAATGGACTAAAAAAATAGGCAGAATTAGGATCAGAGTCCAGGTTTGCCTGACACCAAAGCCTGTTATTTTTACTTTATCTTTAATTTGTCATTATGAATTTGTTTACCAGATTTGCTAACTGTCATTAGTATGAGAGAACATACTCTCTCATCCCCAACCCCCAGGATAAGACAGAGAACAAGAAAGTTCAGGAAGGAATGAGAACAAAAGAAAACATCACAAAGATGACTTGGCCTCAGGCCAGTTCCGTCAAAAATTCTGGTCTCTGGCACTTTTTTCTCATTGCCTCAAGGTACACCAGTTTTGCTTGTGCTTTTTTCCCTAGGCTTATATTAATTTCCCAACCTATGAAAATATATTCTAAATCTCAATATTTTAATTTCCATAGCACTATGTGAAATATTGTCAGTTTTTTTTGCTCTGCTTGTTGACTTGTTTTCTTTTTAATTTATATAGATTCTCCTTTCACCTTTTTATTATATAGCATTCTCTGCTTTTTCACCATTTACCTTATTCTCCATTGCCTGTGTTGTTGGTGATAAATGTATACCTCTATCAAGTAGATAGTATAGGAAAAACAACAAGAATCATTCAGGACCAAAGGGTACTATTTAAATGAAACACATGAACAATCTACCTTTGTTTTTGTTCCATCATGATTTAATCTTCTTTTCCATCAGCTCCTTTGCCACTACAGAAGATATTTCATTTACATTTAATTTTGTCCATTAGAGTTCAAGGTCCACTTCTCCCTTCTTACATTCAGGACATGTAGACTGATCTGTGACATCATGGTTATAGCCAGACAGAAACTGCAAAGTTATGCATACTAAATAGATATACAATAGAGAAGGTGCCAGAGCACAGAAATGACTTAGGAATACAGCATTAAGGAAACTGAAGTACTTCTGAAAATTCTAGAAACTGAATGGTGGACTTGCTGAGGTATTTAGGAGGCTCTAGCCCAGTGGTTGGCAAACTGTGGCTCACTTGCAAGCTGTGGTTTGCCACTCTGTTGACTAATAAGTTTGCCAACCACTGCTCTAACCCATCTGATAATCTCTAAAAATCCCCACCAAACAATGATGTACTATTCTCAACCACCTCCGGGAGTGAAGCAAACAAGACAGTAAAATGTCAAGTTGAGTTTTCAATCTTCTTCCTTAAACTACTTTTGCAGCCATCCCCAATTGTTCCCAATACAATTCTGTTTATTTAATACCAGAGGCCTGTTGCATGAAATTCATGCACTGAGAGGAGGGGTGTCCTTCAGCCCAACCTGCACTCTCTCCAATTTGGGACCCCTCAGGGGATGTCAAACTGCCTGTTTAGGCCCTATGCCTGTGGGGCTTAAACAGGCAGTCAGACATCCCTTTCACAATCCAGGACTGCTGATTCCCAACTGCTTGTTTGCCTGCCTGATTTCCCCTAACCACTTCTGCCTGCCAGCCTGGTCTCCCCCTAACCACTTCTCTGCCAGCCTGATCAACACCTAACTGCTCCCCTGCCAGCCCAATCATGCCCAACTGCCCTCCTCTGCATATTCCATCTTTATTAGATAGGGGTTTTTTCTTTAACATATTGGACAGCTCTAACTGGTTTGGCTAGGTAGATGGAACATCGGTCTGCAGATTCAAGGGTCCCTGGTTTGATTCCAGTCAAGGGTATGTACCTTGGTTGGGGGCACATACCAACTGGGGAGTGTGCAGGAGGCAGCTGATTGATGTTTCTCTCTCATAGATGTTTCTAGCTCTCTATCCCTTCCCTTCCTCTCTGTAAAAAAATCAATAAAATATATATTTTTAAAAAGAAACATTTAAGATTCCTCCATATCTACCTGGCTGGTGTAACTCAGTGGTTGAGACCCCAGGCTGCCACAGCTGGGAGGGGATCATACCCTTGGGGTTCCTACCCCTGCCAGGCTGAGACCCAATTCCAGTCTGCCTCCCTGGCAAGGGATTGCACCATAGGGGTGTGTGCCCCTGCCAGGCTGAGACCCCAACCCAGGCTGCTGTAGCTGGGAAGAGATCATGCCCTGGGGGTGTGCACCCCTGCCAGGCTGAGACCCCAGGCTGCCACTTTTGGGAGGGAATTGGCCCATGGGGAGTGAATTTATTTTTGTTTATTGTAAAGGGTCAGAAGGGCCTCTGTGCAACATTCCACCAGGCCACTTACTCTGCAGGTTCTCAGTGGCAGCCTTCCCTGAGACTGGAGGACCAGCAGCAGGGCTGAGAGGAATGGGTACTGCCATCTTGTGCCTATGGGTGCCACCATTTTTGTTGTGGAGTGATGGTTAATTTGCATATTACTCTTTTATTAGATAGGATACAATTCAGGAAAAGAGAGAAGAGGGTTTTCATTATTTTTTTACCTTCAAATTCCTCCTTCCCTCACCGTGGATCTTACTTGGTTAAACTGAGTTTTTTTTTAAAAAAAAGGAGGAATTAAGAGGAAAACTAGGTGAGGAAACTGTTTTTGAATCTTCAGGAAATTAATAGGTCAGATTGAACATTTGTATTCTAGTATATCTAGATACATAGCTGTCCCAGAACAAGGTAGAACTTGAGAAAAAAATCAATAAGACAAAACTATTGAGAGATGCATTCTTGGAGTCCTATTTATATCTGTCACCTAATACAGTGATGTGTTTGTTTGAATTTTAAAAAATGGATTTTACTGATACAAGTGAATTGCATACTTCCACTTGCTGAGGTATATTCAACCTTAATTAGTATTTTTATATAATAGGATACGTTAAGAAGAAGCTATATAGTATCTTAGTAACGTTTATACAAATGGTTATTCTATACAAAAGAACTGTAAACAGGACCCAAATTGGCCTTAAATTTGTTAATAGTTGCCTCTCATTCCTGGAAATTAATCAAGATCATCTTTTAGCCAGGACAGCTTTTTAATAAAAACTACCAGATTTGAAACAAACCCTCTTTAAGGACATAGCCACCTCTTCCCTAGTAAAAATTGAAAAATTGCCAATATTCTTCTTCCATCACCTTTTCACATCCATGATCCCACTTTTTTTTTGTGCTTTATTTTCCAATGCCAAAACCATCTATTTACCTCTTATATAGGAATTACCCCCAAAATATGTATACACAGTGTTTACTAAAACATACTAGTATACATGGTATTTATTAAAATAAATTCCATTAAAATATATAAATAAATAAATTTCATTTTCATTTAACAGTTATTAGTTATTGAAATATGTATACATTTTGTAATACCTTATATATCCCTGCACTTAACCATAAAGATGAAAAGCAAATTTCCATTAAGAGGCCATGGCCAATGTCTTTTTGCCTCTCCCTGTAAGGAAGGCACCAGACACAATAGGACTCCTGGAGCAAAAAAAAAAAAAAAAAAAAGGAGTCATATGTGCATTGCTAGTGTAGAGATACCTAAGTGTAATCTCTATTTTCCTTTATTCCACATTAGTGTCTCCATATTCAATCAAATGGAAGTTAGAGAAATTTTTCAGTTTTATAAGATGATGGAAACTTATATATTATGAAATGGCAACTTGAAAACTATTGAAGAAACATAAGCAAACAGTTTATAGCCCTGATTGGCTCACTTGGTTGGAGCATCATCTGATACACCAAAAGGTTACTGGTTCAATACCTGGTGAGGGCACGTACCTAGGGAGTTTGATTCCCAGTAATGACATGAACCAGAGGCAGTCAATCTATGCTTCTCTCTCTTTCTTTCCCCATCTCTTTCTCTCTCCCTCCCCATCTCTCTCCTTCCTTCACTCCTCCTTCCACTCTCTAAAAAAAAATTTTAAAAATATACCTTCAGTTGAGGATTTAAAAAAATAAGATTTTCCACACTCTTGGAAAAAAAATAAGGTTGTGTATTTATATCCTTGATATGATTTTCTTTTTAATATATATTTTATACAATTTAAATATTTTTATTTGCCCTCCATGATCCATATTTAGTGATCCTTCTCACTGGATAACTGCTGATGAGTTTTCCACTGCTATTGTAATGTATCCTGACTTAGAAAAGTTAGGTAGTGTTCTATCCAGCCATGTCTAAGCCAACTTAGTTTCTTGATAGCACTATTAAATAGATTATGTGACATGATCATAACACATGGCAATCCTCAAAGTCTTAATAAGCCTCCAAAATACATTTCAATAGATCTTTAATGAAACTATCTTTGCAATTTTTCTTTAATCCTAAAGATATTTAAAAAGTTCAAAAACTGGAGAAAAAATGAACTAGATATTGTTATTAGGTTCTAGATGTTACTCCATATTGTATGAGAAAGTGATTTTATTTATTATAGTTCATACTGATGAGCAGAAACAGAGTTTAGGAGCAGCCCTGGTGAGTAACTGAAGCACATGGTGGCTAATTGGGTACCTGGTGTCCATATAAATGATCACTGAGAATCAAGAGGAACAAGAATTCCTTGGTTTGGGACTCATAAAGTGGGTTTGACAGATATTAGACAAAAGAAAAAGAATCAGTCACAGGGGTAGATCCCATGACTGTTGATAAGCAGCCTGTATATTTCTAACATAAGCTTATGACTTTAGATTCATTTTTTCTATCATTGCTGTAGAAAGTATCATAAAAGTAGCTTAAAACAACCATCTATACTAATAAAATGGTAATATGCAAATTGGTCAGGATGCCTTCACATAAACAACTGAACAACAGGCTTCATGGGGCAATCAGGCTGGCAGGGGCGTTAGTGAGGGATGACCAAACGAATGAACTGTAGGCTGTATGGGGTGACTAGGCCTTTAGGGGGATTAGTGTAGGACAAGCAAATGACTGAACAGCAGGCTGTGTGGAATGACCAGGCTGGCAAAGGCAGGCAGTTAGGGTGACCAGGCTGGCAGAGGGGATAAGTGAGGGGCAACTAGGCCAGCAAAGGGGGGAAGTTGGGGGCAACCAGGCCAGAATGGGGGGAAGTTAGGAGAGACAAGGCCAGCAAAAGAAGGCAGTGATGGGCAATCAGGCCAGCAGAGTGGGGGGAAGGGAGTTAGTGGTGACCAGGCTGGCAGGGGGCACAGTTAGAGGCAATTAGGCTGGCAGGCAGAGGTATTTATGGGTGATCAGGATGGCAGCAAGGGACAGTTAGGGGCAGTCAGGCAGGCAGGCAGGCAGGTGAGCAGTTAGGAGCCAGCAATCCTGGATGGTGAGAGGGATGTTAGACTGCCAGATGAGGCTTGAACCCTGGGATTGGGCCTAAACTGGCAGTCGGACATCCCTGAGGGGTCCCAAATTGGAGAGGATGCAGGCTGGGCTCAGGGGACCTTCTCCCCCCCCCTGTATAAATTTTGTACACCAGGCCTCTAGTTTATTATATGACAGTTCTCCAGATCCAAAATCCAGGTGTGTTTCACTGCTAACTCTGCTTAGTGTCTAATAAGGCCAAAATCAAGGTGTTGGCCATTAGCTTTTGTTGAGGCTTGAAGATCATTCAGATTGCTGGCAGAATTCAGTTCCATGAAGCTATGGGACTGAGTTCTTATTTCTTTGCTGGTTCTCAGCTGGGGATTATTCTATTCTTCTAGAATCCATCTATAATCCTTGGTTCATGGTTTATTTTATCTTCAAAGCCAGCAATGATGCAGAGTGAGGAAAACTTTTTCCATATTGCTTCCATATTTCTCACTTCCCTTTCTGCTTTTCTGCCTTTAAGGGCTCATGTAATTAAATTGTTTTATCCCATCTACTCCCAGATAATCCAGG
Organism: Lasiurus cinereus; assembly: GCA_011751065.1. Taxonomy (NCBI): domain Eukaryota; kingdom Metazoa; phylum Chordata; class Mammalia; order Chiroptera; family Vespertilionidae; genus Lasiurus; species Lasiurus cinereus. Next base: position 28,654,247 of record JAAGEH010000015.1, on the reverse strand, counting down.
ATAATCTCGTTATTTAAAAATCAACAGATTAGTAATTTAACCATGGCAAAGTTTATTTTGATGTGTAATCTATAAGATATATAAATAGACCTGGGATTATTGGATGAAATCTTCTCAGAGATTTTAGTTATCACAAGATTTCATCTTAGATGCATCCTAAAGTCATATACTGAGCAGTCTCTGCCAACATTGACTTCCTTTTGCTCTAACTAATTCTTGACTTATATGATGATCTTTTTAAAAATCTTTGTATTGATTTCAGAGAGAAGGAAAAATAGAAACCTCAATGATGAAAGAGAACCATTGATCAGATGCTTCCTGAATACCCCCTACTGGGGATCAAGCCTGCAACTCAGGCATGTGCCCTGACTAGGAATCGAACCACATTTTTTTTAGTTCATAGGTTAATGCTCAACCACTGAGCCACACAAGCCAGGCAACATGATGATCTTAATGCATCAGAAGTAAATGCAACTTACAGAACTCTGCTGAGCTCCATTTCCCATAAGGCTACAGCATTCAAGGAAACATTAAATATCAATTAAGCATCAAATTATCTTAAATTATGAAAGGCTCTAAAAATGTAACTATAAATGACTATGTCAATAGCTTCTTATTTCATATAATTCTTGAAACAGGGCTTATGTGGGTGTGGACAAGGAGCATTTGAAATTAAACTTCTAGAGTGCTTACCAAATGGGGTAATTAATAAGAGAAAAAACTGTGTTTGAGTTAAAACTATGTGCCTTTAAAAGTTTGGGAGGTACACAGTTTTTAGCATTTTCTGTGATTATAAACACAATTAACTACTTCTTTACAGGAGAATTAAAAGTTCAGAATCCCATGCTGGAAGAGTACTGGTGATGGCACTAATAGGCTTTTTGTAAATCCATTTGTCAAAGTAAAAACAATCAAAAAAGTTCTTATCTATCATTTCTGAATACCTCCAAAATTGATTTTTTTCCTCCAGTTTTTATCTGACTGTTGCTTATTAATAGTTCAGGGACCACTGGTGGTCTGTGAGGTCTGAAAGGTTTGTGACTGGTACAAATAATATACAAAACACAAGAATTCACAGCACTGTCGCCTCTGAGGGATGTTCCAAAATACTAATCCCAATAACATTTGAACCACCCATAGCTCAGCCATACAATTTCTATATTTTGAAATGTAAATTGATTCAGTTAATCATTTAAATTTATATTAACTAATTATTATTAATATTTCAATAAAGGACTTAAGAATATGAAAAATTAAAATTCTTTTAACTCTCCTCTGGAGCAGCATTGTGTTTGTTCATTTGCAAAGTTTTTTCTATCAACAACTGCCATAGGCCTGTCCATGTATATTTGGAAGAACCCTTCACTTAATGATAAATAAGTAATAGTGTTTGTCAGGAAAAATAAACTTAATTACCATTGCAAATCATTCATTCCTTGTAAAACTTTGCTCTATTTCCACAGTTGTTTTGTTTTAAATATCTACACATTAATGCTTTGTATCTCAGCAAACATGTGTAGTTGAATTAAAGGATTAAGAAGTATTTTCTTGGTTTTCCTAGGAATATCATTTTTTTCCCTTTATGTGTCTTATTTTCATTTGTACTTTAGTTTCTTCCATGTTGTTTTCTTTTTTTGTAAATATATTTTTATTGATCTCAGAGAGGAAGAAAGTGGTAAAGAGAGATAGAAACATAAATGATGATAGAGAATCATTGATTGGCTGTCTCCTGCACACTCCATTACTGGAGATCAAGCCTGCCCTGACCAGGAATCAAACCATGACCTCCTGGCTCATAGGCCAAAGCTCAACCACTGAGCCATGCATGTCGGGCCCATTTTGCTTTCTTTAAATCCTAAATTCAGAAATGACTTATTAATGTGCTGTATGTATTTTTCTCATAGTTAATATTTCTTCTCCCCCTACCATTTTCTGAACCTTCACATTTATTTTTTTAAAGACCCATCACTACAGTGTGTATGTGTGTGTGTGTGTGTGTGTGTGTGTATATACTATTGATTTTTTACAGAGAGGAAGGGAGAGAGACAGAGTCAGAAACTTCAATTAGCTGCCTCCTGCACACCACTACTGGGGATGTGCCCACAACTAAGGTACATGCCCTTGACTGGAATTGAACCCGGGACTTTTCAGTTTGCAGGCTAATGCTCTATCCACTGAACCAAACCGGTTTCAGCTGAACTTTCACATTTAAAGACAATGCATTTGCTATGCTTGTACCCTATAAATAGAGATCATAAATCTTAATTATACTTTCAAATTATAGTGTCCATTTCCAGCTGTGCATATGAATGTTTCTGATCAGGATGTATGTCCCAGAATGTTTATTTTTAACTCTAAATTACATCCTCCAGAAGCCAACACCAAATGTGAAATGGTCAATTTTTATCTGCAGACATGTGTCAATTGCTTGTAACAGTTTCATTCGTGTACCTTTCTTGATATAGCTCTCTGGTAGTTCCCTTTGCCCATAATCTGGAGGAAGATATGAACCTGAGAGGTTTCTCACTAAAAGGTTGGGTGTGGCACAGTCACATAGGGGCCATCAAGAAGGAACTTGGGGATCAACAGAGGTGGGGCACAGACCCTAACCCCCCACCACCAACCTTGCAGGGGTATGAAACTTCACCCCTTCTGAGGGCGGTCTCCTGCCCCCATGGATACCTCGCTTCCCACACTCAGCACAGATCGGGACCCAGGTAACAGACAGAAACATGCCAATAGCAGTTGCCCTATAGCTAAATTCATCCTAGCACTAGGAATGCTCAGTGCCAACTCAATGCAAATAAACCTTTCCACTAATATATACAGGGTAATCTAAGATTGTTGATAGAGTATTAAATTTGATGTAAAAGAATTATCAAGCTCTCAGATTAATTTAAATTGGCGAACTGAAATAAGCGAACACCCAAGAAAATTTAAGTGTACTGGATAAAAAGCTGTTTCTAAAGTATTAGTTAAAATTTCTATTGGTAGCTCATCTCATGGTAAAATTGCTTAATATGTAATGAACAGAAAACAGGCATATCTGTGTACAAAAAGTTAAAATTTAAAGTTATCAAGATTGCATTAAAATTTTACCAAATTCTCAATTAATCAAAAAAAGGGGGGTGGGGAGTAGGATAATAGCATGTAAGGAAAAATATCTGGTAAGTAAATTACATTAAGAAAATTTTCACTTAAAAATTTAATTTCCATTTATAACGCTAACAGCAAGACACCCATGAAAAACACACATAGTGTCAAAATAAGCCAAAGGAAAAGCGGGTAGGCAAAAATAAAAAGGACTCCAAGTCAATTTTATAGAAAATATTCCTTTATTAACTCTTGGTCGAGAATATGTTTATATACTTTAAGAAAAAAACTCGAAGACCAAGTGGACTCCTGCAACAGAGAGGAACTGACAGGTCTGAACCAAACACGAAGGCAAGAGGAGAAACAGTCCAGAGATGGAAGACGCTGACGATGCCTTGCCATGTGAGCAGTTAGCAGCTGAGCATCACTACAGGATGCCCAGGATCAAACCAAAGAGGGTTGGACCGGCATCACCACCATTTGTCCAGTATCCAGATACCATTGATGACATTTACAAATAAGGTACTGTCTGACATTGAAACTGGGTCTCAAAACTATCGGACATTGAAATTAGGACTCGATTATTTTTTCTTTTGCTCTGGTGGGTTTACTTCTAGCCTACAGGGGAAATATTTTTTTAATATATTTTATTGATTTTTTATGGAGAGGAAGGGAGAGAGATAGAAAGTCAGAAACATCGATGAGAGAGAGACATCGATCAGCCACCTCCTGCATGCCCCACAGTGGGGATGTGCCCGCAAGCAAGGTACATGACCCCAACCGGAATCAAACCTGGGACTTTTCAGTCCACAAGCCAACGCTCTATCAACTAAGCCAAACCGGTCTCCACGAAAGATGTTTTTAAAGACAAAAATGGTGGGTGGGGTGGGGAGAAGCAGACGCAGAGGCAAAGAAGCAATGAACAGACTGTCATGCTACAGTGGGAAGGCAGAGGAAGTTGGGGAGGAGGTGCCTATAGGAGATCAATTGAAGGACTTGTATGCATGTGTGTGTGGGGATAGCCAGTGGATACAGGGCAAAGGGGGAAGGCGGGGGGGAGGGGGATGGATGAGGGCATGTATGGGGGTGGGGGTGGGGAGGGCAATAAGGGGAAAAATAAATAAATTTAAACAAATAAAAAATAAATAAATAAATAAAATAAAAGTTTGAGTGTGCCTACTGTACCTCCCAAAGCTTAGCAAGTGAGTTACCTCAGCCTTCATAGGTGGGGCATTTACATCTGCTTTTTTAGAGAACCATAGTATATTTTGAAAACGCTACACTATTTAAGAAAGAGAGTTAGATTTGAAAAGTGAACCAGATGTGCTCCATTAGGTTATTCACAAGGTTATCAGTGCATCGGATACAACATGGATTAAAAAAAAAAAAAAAAAACTTCTAGCACTAACCGGTTTGGCTCAGTAGATAGAGCTTCAGCCTGTGTACTGAAAGGTCCCAGGGTTTGATTCTAGGCAGGGGCATGTATCTTGATAGCGAGCATATCCCCAGTAGGAGGTGTGTGGGAGGCAGCTGATCAATGGTTCTCTCTGATGGATGTTTCTAACTCTCTATTCCTTCTCCTTCCTTTCTGTAAAAATAAATAAAATAAAATAAAATACATATATTTAAAACAATTTCTAATGTGACCTCACACTAAATAAAGCAAAAATAAATAAAACCTACAATATAGCATTAAACGGAAGATTTGGCCTAAAACTTACCCACATTAATAACTTTTATTTTCTATTATTCTCTAGATAGTCACCACAGAGACTAAGACCTACTTTTTCTTCACCCTGTGTGTTATTTTTACTAAAGAAATTGAACTTTGCTTGAAATTGAACAAGGCTCTCAGCATTCTTACTGGAAGACTTACAGAACATACTAATTGGAACAAGTACTGTTTTATGTATGGCCCCACAGAGAGCATGGAAAGCAAAGATAAAAAAATGTGAATTGCAAACTGAATAGCTAGTAAGTAAAAATAGTGGGAGTGATTATTATTATTATAAAGGGTATGACCTTAGAAATTATCTATTGCCAATGTTATTTACACATGATATAAGAATACATATTCTAATTTTTTAAATCATTGGGTATTTTTAAGAACTATGAAAAAAGAGAAAGCAACATGGTGGCATAAGTAAACACCTAAATGACTGCTTCGCACAAAAATTTCAAAATTACAACTGAAAGACAAGACATACATCATTCAGAACCACAGGAAGGCTGGCTGAGTGGAAATTCTACAACTAGAAGGAAAAAGAAAAGCACTTTGAGACTCAGAGGAGCTGCAGAAGGCAGAGGTACAGAGGTGCACACGGAGAGGGCTGGCAACTGAGTACGAGGCTGGCTTTCTCAAGTGGAAGGGAGACAAAACCTCTCAACTGCTCTTAACTCCAGTTCCAGGCGAGACTCTGGGGATCCAGATTCATTCAGGGAGAAACTGGACTGTCTGGCAGTAGACAAAACTAGAGGGCGGCTTTCTCTCAGAGGTGCTTGTAGTGATTACTGGGAGACACTGAGACCCAGGGGCCTCTTAGGGCAGGGCTGATGGGAAACCATTGCTATCTGCTCCACCCTGAGACTCCACCCCACCCAAGCTGAGCACAGAGGCTTTTTCAAGTCTTATCTCATAAGGGTGTCTCCAGCAAAGCATTTCTCCCAGTATAGATACAGCTAACCCTCACAGCCAATTGGCCTGGAGGTCAATTCCTTCCAGTGATACCAACAACAATCAAGGCTTAACTACAACAAAACTGTGCACACAGCCCACAAATCTGTGCACCAAGAGTGTCCACCTCAGGTAATTGTGGAGGCTGAGCCACTGGGCTCTATAGGACACCTAGCACACAAAGCCACTCTATCAACTCAGGGAAGCAGTCAAAATGTGGAGATAAAGAAACAGGTCACAAAGGAAAAAAATAGAGGAAAGCAAACGACTGGATATAGAATTCAAAACCATGGTTATATAGTTATTCAAGAATTTTCTAGAAAAAGGTGATAAATTTAGTAAAACCCTTGAGGATATGAAAGATGACCAACTAGAAACTAAGCATACACTGACTAAAATAATATACAGAGATCCAATAGCAGACTAGAGGATTGCAAGAATCAAGTCAAAGGTTTGAAATACAAAGAAGCAAAAAACACTCAACTGGAAAAGAAAAAAAAAAGAATCCAAAAATATGAAGATAGTGTAAGGAGCTTCTAGGACAACTGCAAGTGTACCAACATCCGAATTATAGGGGTTTCAGAAGAAGACATGGAGAAAGATAATTAAAACCTATTTGAAGAAATAGTAACTGAAAACTTTCCCCACTTTGTGAAAGAAATAGACTTACAAGTCCAGGAAGTATAGAGAATCCTAAATAAAAGAAATCCAAAGAGGACCACACCAAGACACATAATAATTAAAATGCCAAGAGCAAAAAACAAAGAAAGAATATTAAAAGCAGCGGGAAAACAGTTAGTTACCTACAAGGGAGCACCATATGATTGTCAGCTGATTTCTCAACAGAAACTCTGCAGGCCAGACAGGAGTGGCAAGAAATATTCAAGGTGATGAATAGCAAGAACCTACAGTCAACATTACTCTTCCCAGCAAAGCTATCATTCAGAATTGATGGGCAGATAAAGACCTTCACAGATAAGAAAAAGCTAAAGGAGTTTATCACTACCAAACCAGTATTATATGAAATGCTGAAAGGTATTCTTTAAGAGGAAGAAAAAGAAAAAGGTAAAGATTAAAAGTATGAACAACAAATACATATCTATCAGTAAGTGAATCTAAAAATGAAGTGAATAAAAAAATCTAATGAACAGAATAAACTGGTGAATATTTTAGAATCAGAGGCATAGAAATGGAATAGTTTGACAATTCTCAAGGGGAAAGGAGTGTCAGGGGTGCGGGAAGATACTGGACAAAAATCTTACACCTATGGATGAGGACAGTGTGTGCGTATGTGTGTGGGGGGTGTTAAGGGTAGAAGGTGGGGTGGGAACCAGGTTGAGGAGAGCTATGGGGGGGGGAAGAGGAACAATTGTAATATTCTGAACAATAAAGATATATAGAAAAATAACAAAAAAATTAAAAGAACTATTAAAGAGCCCTTTTCCTAAAGCAACACCAACTCCAGAGTTTTTAGTTGTAAATGTACATTTGTTGTTTTGATAAGTAAGAGAAAATGTCAGTTGGTTAGTCAATGATTTCTGAGTAGAGGCTTCTAAAAACTGAACAGTTAACTTAGAAACCCCACAGCAAAAGTTAAATTTACATAAATATAGTAGTTATTGCTCTGTTTACTTTGATAAATCTCTTTTTCACTTTACAAATCCATGTTTCTTATAAGATCTGAATTTGACTTTTAAAATCATAGTCATACTAGTGGTCTGGTGCACAGAATTGTGCATGGAGGTGGGTGTCCTCAGCCCAACATGTACCCTCTCCAATTGGGGACCCCTTGGGGGATGTCCGACTGTCAGTTTAGGCCCAACCCTGATCCCACAGGGATTGGGTCTAAACTGGCAATCGGACATCCCTTTCATAATCTAGGACAGCTGGCTCCTAACTGCTCACCTGCCTGCCTGCCTGATTTCCACTAACCCCTCTTCCTGCCTTCCTGATCACCCCTAACTGTCTCTTCCTGCCTGCCTAATTGCCCCTAACTGCCTTGCCCTGGCAGCCTGATCTCATCCCCAACTGCGTAAGCTTGCTTGATCTCATTCCCAGCAGCTTTCCCCTGCTGGTCTTATCTTGCCCCCAACTGCCTTCCTCTGCCAGCCAGTTTGGTTCTGAATGGTCAGTTTCTATGCCAGTCAGCATCCAAAGCTCTGTCTCCTAGGTAGCTATTGGTTCTTCACACTTCACCCAGATTTGTTTCTGTTTGGTCAGTTTCTATGCCAGTCAGTGTACTGGTCCTATCAACAGGGCCTGATCAAAAAGGTGGGGCTGATCAGCAGCTACAGTGGAGGCCTGGAGAGAAATGGATGCATGGCTGCTGGACATACTGGGAGAGAAGAGAGAGGCAAGTGCTGATCAAAAGCTGACAATGGATCAGTCCCTGCTTCTCTCTTCAGGCCTCTCTCTGGCCCTGATTCACAGCCCCCTCAGCAGTGAGTGCCATGGCAACCCAGCAATGACTGCAGGACTGACTCTCAGTTGATCAAGCCTTAGTTGTTATTGGTCATTACAACCCAGGGTTTTTATATGTTAGGATAATCAGAAAGGATGTTAAATTTCCACATATTGAACTTCATTTCATTTGAAAATCCAAGACTTTGAGTATTGAAAAATGATACTTACTGAATTAATCCATACATAGCAAAATGTCAAGGGGGTGAGGGAGATATGAACAATGGTTTGTATTCAAAGCCAACAATAGTTTTCTAACAGGCACTTAAATTTTAACATTCCACAAACTGAACACTTGATTTCCCTCTCTTCCAATAAAAGTCCTTAGCCTTCCCCATATGAGTGAACATCATCATTAGCTGAAGCAAAACCTAAATTTTATTGATGGTTTCTCTCTCTCATCACACACCTCACTAACTAATGAATCAGCAAGTCCTTCCTATTCTACAACAGAAGACAAATTGAGTCTGACCATTTATCTTCATGTTTACCATCTCATCCAAGCCACCATCTTTTCTCTTGAACCACTAAAACTGAGTTGTAAATGTTTTCTCTGCTTCTATGTTTCACTACCAATATTCTGACCTCCATAGGGTAAAAAGTAATACGTTAGAAATGTATTCATATAGCACACTCCTACTCAAACCATACTAATGGTTTCCAATTATCATTGTACACAGAATAAACTAAAAATTCAGATCACTTAAGGCCCTGCAAATCTAATTTCTGCTTATTTCTTAAAGCTTATTTTATAACACTCTACCCCATTTACTACACTTCGACTACAATGGTCTTCCTTATATTTTTAAGTGCCCAAGCAGACAAAACAACATAGAGTTTGCATTTTGCCTTACCTCTGTCTGTAACCCTCTTCCTCATATCTTCACAGAACTTATTTGTGGTTTCCATTTCAATCCAAGATTAAATGCCAACTTCTCATATAAACACTAGAGTCCCAATGCATGACATTCATGCACAGGGGGAGGGAGACTGTTCCTCAACCCAGCCTGCACCCTCTCCAATCTGGGACTGCTCTGGGGATGTCCAACTGTGGGATCGGGCCTAAACCAGTAGTCGGACATCCCTCTCACAATCCAGGACTGCTGGCTCCTAACCACTCACCTGCCTGACTGCCTAAATTGTTCCTAACCACTTTTTCCTGCCAGCCTGATCGCCTTCTAACCATTCTCCTGCTGGCCTGATCACCCACAACTGCCATACACTGCCAACCTGATTGCATTCAACTGCCCTCCCCTGCCAGCCTAATGGCCCCACCTGCCCTTCCCTAACACAACCTGTCTCCTCCACCAGGACCAGCCTCTTCCATGCCACACAGAGCTGTGGGACCCCCCAGGCATCATTGCATGGAGCAGCCACGGGGCCCCACCTTCATCATGTGTGTGGCCATCTTGTGATGATGTCGTGCAAGGGTGTCATGGGAGGACCTGATGCCACCTAAGCTTTTAATATATAGGATACTCTGACTACTCAATCTAAAGTAGCTCCTTCCCCTTTCCTATTTAATCTATCACCACATTTTTATGCATTCTAGAGAGTAGAATCATTGTCTCTCTGGTTAAGTGCTATAATCCCAATCTAAACTATTGTTGGGCACATAGTAGGTGATCAAATATTTGTTTAATAAATACATACATTTGCTTTAGTTGAATACCTCTGTTATTTACTTTGTGTTTGGTATCATTTTAATTTCTTTTTATTTTGTAAGTTATATTAAGACAGTTAACCTTATTTTTTAAAAGTTTATGGGTCCCTTCAGGCTTAAATACCTGGACCCACCATGTAATCTGGAATGTGGAATTGGTAAATAGTTGAGAAGAATGTCCATATATACAAAAACACTATGTATACTCCAAATGCATCTGTTTTTTTTTTTTTTGTTTTTTTGTGTTTTTTTTTTACCTTCAAAAAGATTTTTCTCTTTTCATTGAAGACATGATTTTGCCTGGATTACTTTGAGCTAGTAAATACATGTATATGTGGAGATTCATTCCAACTTCAATTGTCCCTTCCAAGCCTGATTTTTTAAGAGTTTCGGGTTTCTTCAGAAATGAGAATTTTTAGTTAAAATGAGTCATCTTGTATATGCAATGACACATTACAAACAACACTATTAGGTGAGTAAGTTCTCTTTTTGTACCTACATTTTCATGTCTAAAGAAGGAGATGGGATAGATAAACTCTAAGAGTCCATATTTCTTAATAAATCTTTGCTATTTCAGAGGCCTTCCAACTCCCTGGGCAGTCTTTCATGTAAAATAAGTGACTTTCTGCTAGAATGAAGAAGAGGCAATGCAGCAGTGACTCAGCTAAGTAAATGATTATTAATGTATACACAGAAAGATTGTTGGACAGATACAAAATAAATTCTTCCAAAGAAATGAAGTAAAAATTCAAAAATGGTGTTGAAACAACTGTGTAGCCAGCTGGAAATAAATTAAAGTTGGATTTGCAAAAAAATAAAAATAAATAGATGGAAGTGTCCTGAGCCTTGTTCCCTAGCAAGCAGAAATAACAGCTGAAGGTTACAATGAGAGTGTTTGTTGGCAAGTTAAGAGACAGATATACTCCAGAAAAAGGTGGGGGATTGCTGGACAGGGTTCTCCTGACTAGGCAGCCCCCACTACTGCTGGGTTTTCTACTGGAGCCATGAGCTCGCACACAGAGCTTGCATCATCTTGAAAGGGAAAGTGGATGTTATCAGAAGCCTGAACACCTACAGCTATGCACACACCAAACAGCTGCAAGCGCCAGAACAATGTTCCCCAATTGGCGCAAACACTTGGGCTCAGAGGATCTCTACACTCCAAATAAGAAAAGGTCAGATTTCTTCTAGGATAAGGAGAGAGAACTACATAACCAGATACCCAGAGAAGATAAACCATGGGGAGACAAAGAAACAGCCCACATATGAAAGAAAAGCAGGAAGCACCAGAAAAAAACAAATAAATAAATGAAATGGAGGCAAGCAACCAGCCAGTGAAAGAATTCAGAGAAATAGTCATAAGGTGGCTAAAAAGAATGGAAAACAAATTCAACAAGTAAGAATCAAGAAGAAATTAAGAATAACCAAGAAGAAATAAAAAGACTAGAAGAAGCAGAGGACCACATCAGTGAGCTAGAAGACAAGGTAGGAAAAAATACCCAAGTACAGCAGCTTCTAGAAAAAAATAATAAAAAGCAGGAGGAGAGCCTAAGGGAATTTTGGTACAATACGAAACAAACAACATCCACATAATAAGTGTGCCAGAGAAAGGAAACTGAGCAAGGAATAGAAAACCAGTGTGAAGAAATGACATAAAACTTCCCTGATATAAGGAAGAAAAACCCATTCAAAACCAAGAGTTTCACATAGTCCCAAGCATAATGATCCAGAAAATACCAATGCCAAGGCACATTATAATTCAATTGGCAAACACTATTGACAAAGTAAAAGTCTTAAAAGCAGTCAGAGAGACAGAAAGTTACCTACAAAGGAACCCCCATCAGATGAGTGACTGGTTCCTCAACAGAAACTCATCAGGCCAGAAGGGAATGAATGAAATATAGAAACTCATGCAAAGGAAGGGCCAGAATCCAAGAATACTGTGCCCAGAAAGAAGGCTATAAATCAAAATTGAAAGTGAAACCTGGAGCTTCACAGACAGAAAAGGATTAAGGGAATTTATTACCAACAAACCAGCAATGCAAGAAATGCTAAAGGGTCTGCTATAAAAAAGAGGAGGAGGAGGAGGAGGAGGAGGAGGAGGAGGAGGAGGAAGAAGAAGGAGGAAGAGGAGGAGGAGGAGGAGGAGGAGGAGGAGGAGGAGGAGGAGGAGGAGAAGGAGAAATAAGGAACAAAGAAGGAACACAGAGGTAAACAATAAAAATGGCCACAAATAAGTACCTATCAATAATAACTTTAATTTCTTTTATTAATGAATTACATGTAAACATATCTTGCCATTGCCTCACTCTTTCCAGGCATAAAATAACCCCTAGAGTCTTGTGTCCTTTGGTTATGCTTATATGCATGCATACAAGTTCTTTGGTTGATCTCTTACTACCCCACCTCTCCCTAACTTTCCCACTGTAGTTTGCCAATTTGTTTGATGCTTTACTGCCTCTGTATCTATCTTTTTGTTAATCAGTTTATAATGTTACTTATTATCTATAAAAATGATAACTTTAAATGTAAATGGATTAAATGGCCCATTAAAACACATAAGGCAACGGATTGGATAAGAAAACTTGACCCATATATCAGCTGTCTACAAGAAACCCACTTCAGAAAAGATGTACACAGACAGAAGGAGAAGGGTTGGAAAAAGTTTTTTAAGGTGAATGGAAATGAAAAAAAAGCTTGGGTAGCAATACTTATATCTGACAAATTAGATCTCAAAGTGAAGGACATAATGAGAGATAGGGAAGGCCACTTTATAATACTAAAGGGAGCAATCCAACAAGAAGAAACAACTCTGGTAAACACATATGCACCGAATATATGAGCACCCAAATACATAAAAAAAAACCTCCTGGAGGATATCAAAGGAGAGATTGACAGCAATACAATCATAGTAAGAGAATTTAATACCTCACTAAGAGCATTGAAAAAATTCTCGAACCAAAATATCAGCTAAGAAACATCAATCCTAAATGACTCACTAGACTAGATGGGATTAACTGACATATTCAGAACATTTCACCCTAAAACCACAGAATATAAATTCTCCTCAAGTGCACATGGGTCATTTTCAAAGATAAACCATATATTGGGTCATAGCCAAAGTCTTTTCAAATTCAAGAAGATAGAAATAGTATGAATTATCTTCTCAGATCACAGTGGCATAAAACTGGAAATCAACTACAATAAAAAACAATACAAAGAAATCAAACACAGAGAAACTAAACAGCATGCTATTAAACAATGAGTGGGTAACCAGAGAAATTAAGGAAAAAATAAAAAAATATCATGGCTACAAATGACAATGAAAACATAACAATCCAAGATCTATGGGACACAGTGAAAGCAGTCTAGAGAGGGAAGTTCATAGCTCTACAATCCTAATGCAAAAAACAAGAAACAATGGTAATAAATTACTTAAACTTAAAACTCAAATAGCTAGAAAGAGAGCAACAAGAAAAGCACATTGTAAGCAGAAGGAAGGAAATAGTAAAGTTCAGAGCAGAGATAAATGTCATAGAGACTAAAGAAATAATACAAAAAATCAACAAAACCAAGAGCTACTTTCGTTGAAAGGATAAACAAGATTGATGAACCTCTAGCTAGGCTCTCCAATAAGCAAAGAGAGAGGATTCAAATAAACAAAATCAGAAATTAAATAAATGAAATAACAATAGACCCCACAGAAATACAAATAATTGTTTAAAAAAATACTATGAACAACTCTATTCCAATAAACTGGACAACGTGGAGAAAATGGACATATTCTCAGAAAAATAGAACTTTTCAAAACTAAATCAGGAAGAATCTAAGCTTCTCAATAAGCCAATAACTATGGAAGAAATTGAAGCAGTCATCAAAAAGCTTCCAGCAAACAAAAGCCCAGGGCCAGACAGGTTCACAAGGAGTTTTACTAAACATTCAAGGAAGAACTAAAACCTATCGTGGTCAGACTAGTCCAAAAAATTCAGCAAGAAGGAATACTTGCAATCTCTTTCTATGAAGCCAGCATCACCCCAATATCAAAACCAGATAAAGACAACACAATGAAAGAGAATTACAGGCCAATATCCCTCATGAAATAGATGCCAATATCCTCGATACAATCCCAGCAAATCGGATCCAGCAGTACATCGGAAAGATCATACACCATGACCAGGTAGCATTGATCCCAGGAATGCAAGGATGGTAAATATCCACAAATCAATAAATGTGATATATCACATAAACAAATTGAGAGATAAAAATCACATAGTCATATCAATTGATGCAGAAAAAGCATTTGACAACATCCAACACCCTTTCTTGATAAAAACTCTCAGCAAGGTGGGAATAAAAGGATTATATATCAAGATAATAAAAGCCATATATGATAAACCACAGCCAACATCATACTCAATGGGCAAAATATAAAACCATTTCCCCTAAGAAGAGTAACAAGACAAGGAAGTCCACACTCTTTGATCCTGTTTAACATAGTACTGAAAATATTAGCCATTGCAATTAGACAAGAAGAAGAAATAGAAGGCATCCAAATTTGAAAAGAATAAATAAAGATGTCCTTATTTGCAGATAACATTATAGTATACATAAAAAACTTGAAAGACTCCAGCAAAAACTAATAAACATAATAAATGAATCCGGCAATGCAGCAGGGATACAAAATTAACGCCAAGAAATCTATGGCATTTCTATACATGAATAGTGAACTTATAGAAAAAGAGACTTAAAAAACAATCCCATTCACCATCGCACCAAAATAATTAAGATTCCTAGGAATAAATTTAACTAAGGAGGTAAACAACATATACTCAGAAAACTACAAGGCACTGAAAAAAAAAAGAGATAGAGGAAGATGTGATCAGTTGGAAGAGCATACCATGCTCGTGGATTGGTAGACTCAACATCATTAAAATGTATATACTACCCAAAGCAATCTATGGATTCAATGTTCTCCCCATTAAAACTCCAATGGTATATTTCACAGTCTAAGAAAAAACTCTCCAAAGGTTCATCTGGAAGAAAAAATAAAGATCCCGAATAGCCACAGAAATCATAAGAAAGAAGAATAAATTAGGTGGGATCTCAATACCAGATTTCAAGCTGTATTACAAAGCCACTCTTCTCAAAACAGCCTGGTACTGGCACAAGAACAGACATATAGACCAAAGGAATAGAATAGAGAATCCAGATATCTACCCAAACCACTATTCTCAATTATTATTTGATAAAGGAGGCATGAATATACAATGGAGTCAAGACAGCCTATTCAATAAATGCTGTAGGTAAATTGGACAGATAGATGTAAAAAATAAAATGAAACTAGACCATCAACTTACACCATACACAAAAATAAACTCAAAATGGATATAGGATTTAACCATAAGATGGGAAACCATAAAAATACTAGAGGAATCCACAGGCAGCACAATCTCAGACATATGCAGAAGGAACTTCTTCACTGATACTGCTCCTAAGGCAATGGAA
The DNA here is from genome assembly GCA_011751065.1 of Lasiurus cinereus. Lineage (NCBI taxonomy): Eukaryota > Metazoa > Chordata > Mammalia > Chiroptera > Vespertilionidae > Lasiurus > Lasiurus cinereus. The sequence continues at coordinate 28,638,852 of JAAGEH010000015.1, read as the reverse complement.
GCTAAAGAAAAAATAAACAAATGGGACTACATCAAAATAAAAAGTTTTTGCACAGCAAAAGAAACCATCAACAAAACATCATGAAAGCCCACTGTATGGTAGAACATATTTGCAAATGTTATCACTGATAAAGGTTTAATCTCCAACATCTACAGGCAACTTATACCACTGAATAAAAGGAAGATAAATTATCCAATAAAAAATAGGTAACAGACCTAAATAGAATCTTTTTGAAAGAAGACTGAAGGAAGGCCAAGAGACACATGAAATATGCGCAATGTCACTAAATATATGAGAGATGAAAATGAAAACGACAATGAGATATCATCTCACTCATATCAGAATGGCTAACATAAATCAACAAAGGACAAGTGTTGGCAAGAATGCGGAGAAAAAGGAACTCTTGTGCACTGCTGGTAGGAATGCAGACTCATGCAGCCACTGTGGAGTTTTCTCAAAAAACTAAAAATGAAACTTCCATTGAACCCAGTAATCCCATTCCTAGGAATATATCCTAAGAAACTAGCAACACCAATCAAAAAGTATATATGTACCCCTGTGTTCATAGCAGCACAATTTATAATAGCTAAGATTTGGAAACAGCCTAGGTGCCCGAGAGTAGATGAGTGGATCAGAAAACAATGGTACATCTACACAATGGAATAGTATGCTGCCATAAAAAAGAAGGAATTCTTACCATTTGCAGCTACCTGAATGGAACTGGAGAGCATTATGCTAAGTGAAATAAGCCAGTCAATGAAAAAAAAATACCACATGATCTCACTCACTTATAAATAATAAAGAACATTATAAATTGATGAATAAAAAGATAGATATAGAGGCAGTAAAGCATCAATAAGACTGTCAAATTACAGTAGGAAGGTTAAGGAGAGGTGGGGTAGATAAGAGATCAACCAAAGGACTTGTATGCATGCATATAAGCATAACCAAGACACCGGAATGTGAGGGCATGCATGGGAGTGGGGTGGGGAAGGGCAATGGGAATATATGTGTACATGTAATACATTAATACAAAAAATGGAAAAATTAAGTTGGATCTCTACTTCATATCCTACCAAAAAATAAATTCCAGGTTGATCAAAGATTTAAATTTATGAAATTAAACGATGAAGTTGCTAGGAGAAACACATGGGGAAACTTTTTAACTAGTAGTAAAGGCCTTTGTAAGGTTGACAAAACCCAGAAATCATAATTTAAAAGCCAAATATATATATATATATATTAAAAAAAAGGATTTAAAAAGAGAGAGAAAAAAATTTCATGGACACTGACAACAGTATGGTTATTGCTGTGGGAAGGGTGGAGTGGGGGAAGGTAGAGGAGGGTATAAATTTAAAAATATTTTACTATAAATAAAAACTGATAAATACTACTAAATAAAATACTAAAATATATATTAAAATAAAGTCAAATGGTAATTGGGGTAAACATTTATAATTTGTGTCACATTTGAAGCTCTAATTTCCTTATTACATAAAGAATTCCTAAAAACCAATAAGGAAATGAACAATAACCCAATACAAAATGATTGAATTATATGAACAAGAATTTCACAGAAATAAAAATACAAATAGCTTTTAAAGATATGATAAAGCTTTCAGTCTTACTCGTGATTTAAAAATATATGTAAATTAAAGTTACAAGATACTATTTTTCACCTCAAAGATTGGCAAAGATTAAAAAGTTTACTGGTGAGGGTTTGGGGAAATTCTGTTACACATTCCTGATTAGAATGTAAATTGGTGTCACCTCTATGAAAGAGCAAGTAGGCTATGATCACAAAAATTACAAATAACACACTGAGTTAATAAGATTCTGCAGAGATTTATAATCAATGGAAATATGTAGAATATATATATATATATATATATATAT